>CM076577.1:425758457-426055999 GCA_034641835.2 Pinus albicaulis | reverse complement strand
CTTTACTGTGTGGCAGCACCATCGAGTCGCCCTTGTTTAGAGCATCCGAGTTGAGTCATCATTACATTCATGGAGTCTATCTCGAGTCCCTTTGTATCCCGCTATAGTCCTCCATCCTTCATTGCTTGGTCCCTCTCTTGTGTCGCACATTATGGCCTTCAATACCCTTGTCCCCTATCCCTCATGATATTGTGTCAGTGGCTGCCACACCATTCATGCCCTTTATGCTCTAACAAGGGAAGTTACCCAACCACTCCTCCGTATCCCTCATTCCATCATCATCATTAGTGTATATCTGTTCGTCGCTCTACTCTTTTCCCTCATGCCTTAGTTGGCGTTCCCTTATGCCTCACCCATGGCAGACCTACTTGTGTCGACATCAACTCATTTACTCCAGAATCTAGGTCTAGGGGGCAGTGTACCTTGGTTCGAGCTCTTCTCAGCATGATCGTGATCTATACACTTGACGGTCCAGTGATGCAGCAATAGCTATTGGTGATTCCCGGGCATGTGTGAGATGTCTCAACCCTTATGAGGGGGTGGCCCTGTAGGTAGCCCCCCACATGCCCGGATGACTTCTTCATTTCCACCCTTGATGCAGCTCCTATCATTTGATGATATCGGCCTCAACCACTTGCGGTGCCTATTTGATTTGCATGTATCAGTCAGATTTAGCGAGCCTTTCCCCGTTTCTAGGGGGAATTTGGGTGTATTTGTATCTCATGTGCTAAAATATTCTTGTATAAGTCCTGAAGGTTATTCCAGGCATCGCATGTATGTGGGATGCATCATTTTATTTATCTGGCTCATGTTTAGGCCAGCACATGCTTCATTATTGCGTTCCGTGGTTTTCCGGGTGCCTTATTCTTTGTAGTATTGTCTCGGCGGGCATAGGTATGCCTCCCCCGCTGCCTTTAACACTGGTACCACTTCATCACCTAGAGACTTGTTGCACCTGTAAGTCTCGTCTCCTCCGGGTCTAGTCCTTTAGCACATTAGACTACCTTACATTTCTCTCTCTCACTTCCCTCTTGATGCCTAGTGATTGAGTTCTTACAACGTACTTCGGTCATACGATTTGCTCCTAACACTCGTACGTTGGGGGGCAATCTGTTACACCATTTTTTTGGTCATCTAACTCATTATCATTAGATGCACCCAAGTACACCATATAAGACCAATTTTACCCTAAGTAAAATTGCTTTCACCATATAAAATAACATTTATCTATATTTCCTGGTCATATTTAACCCAAAACAAGGAAATTAATTAAATAAATCATTATTTATTTAAGTATTTCCTAGGAATAAGTTATTCAAATCATTATTTAAATAATATTCCTAGTTAAATTTGACTAAATCATTTTTAAATAATTAAATAAATCGTTATTTATTTAATTATATTCCCACCATCTCCCTAAAATAATAAATAAATCATTTATTTATTTATTGTTTATAAATAAAGGAATTGACCCAAGTCAAAAGACCTTTTTCCTCCAACAAATATAATAAAATATTCCTAAAGGGTGATTCTAGAATTTGATTAATAATATTTTATTCATGCACCGAGTTCTAGAACACCCCAATATTTTGTTATAAATAGAAGGGTTTTCCCCATTCATTAGTCACCTTTATTGCATTAGATCACACTTGATCTATTCTTGGTCACCATTTTCCATTTTTGCTTTGTGAGCTCCCATTGAGTTCTATGTTTGTCAGGGTTTTCTACCACAATAAGAGAGAGGAATTTTAGATCTAAAACGCCGAGGACTTTCAAGAACCCATCCCATTGAGGAGAACCGGAAAACACCTTTCTTGTTTTCCTCTCAGGTGCCCCATTCTTTAATATAATACAAATCATTCTTTTAAACACTTTGTTCTTGTCTTGTCTATTGGATGCATGGAGCCATATTGTATTTTATCTGCTTAATGTCTTTTTGTGCTTAGATCTGAATTTGTGCAGCAGACTTACAGATATTTTGCAGCCATAATCGATGTTAGGGCTATTTGTTATGCGTAGCTAAAGTGATCTTTTACGACGAAAGATTCATACTAACATAAATATTATTTTCTTATTTTCTTGTTTCTTATTTTGATGCTTGGATTTTAATCTTGACTCATCATTACTATCATTCATCTTAGCATAAGGAAATTTAGATGCATAATGACCAATCCTTCCACACTCAAAACACTTGAAAGGAATATTACCTTTGAACTTTTTAGATCCTCTCTTCAGCTTTCAGACAAACTTGGTTTCTTCTTCATCAAATTTAGAGTCTTCTTCATATTTTTGCTTTTTATCTTCCTTTTCTACCTTAAAATTTTATTCCTTAACTCCTAATTTGTCTTCCTCGATTTTTAGCTCATATGCGGAGAGAGTTCCATGAATTTTGTCTACGAACATCTTGTCTACTTCTGATAGTTATACAAGGGATGATACTTTAGGATTGAGTATTAATGGAAGTGATCTCAACACCTTTTGGACAAAATATCTATCTTGGAGTTCTTCACCGAGACTTACAATGGAGTTGACTTTATTATCTACCGAAGGAAATATGAAGCAATGTCCTCATCTTCTTCCATCTTTAAATTTCAAATGCTCCCCTAAGAGCTTGCAACCTGAATTATTTAATTTTCAAATCCCCTTCATAATAATTTTTGAGCTTATTCCATAACTCGTAATTTGATTTGCACTACATTACTTTGACAAATTTTAACTTTGCCAAGCCACTTAAGATAACATTCTTAGTTTGTACAATAAATGTGCAAACTGTCTTCTTTGTTGCATCTGTTAAAATGGCATTAGAGACTTTATATTCAGTTTCCACAATTTCCCAATCTTCTACTCCCAAGGAAATGGGATAAAGTCTCCATCCTTATTTTCCAAAATTTCATAATTGGTCACATAAAACATAGGGGGATTACTCACTTCTCTAGTTGTGGCCATCTTGCCTTGAACTTCAACCATATAGTAGTAAAATATTATGTATGAAACCTACTTTGATACATCCACTCATTGGCCCAAAGGTCACACTGATAAGGGGGGTGCAAAAGTTTGAGATCAATTTTACCATTTCAAAACTTTTCATAATCAAACAAACATATAGAAATGAATCATAAGAAGCATATCATAAACTATAACATTACATCATCAAGCTGCCATCGTATCAATAACAAGTCATCACATCACAAAGAGACATAATATTTTATGTGGAAACCTAGATAGGAGAAAACCAAAAATATTCTTCTTCTTTATATTCAATTCATTACATAAATTCATAGGCTACAACCTAATGGAGGCAACTACCCCCAAAAAATGCAAGTTGCCACTTGTAGTAGGCTATAACTTGATTGAGGTACCAACCTTGATGATGAGTGGGTTCCAAATTTCTCTAGGTTCCAAACTAATTGAGCCTCCAACCTCAGTGGAGGCACCACCTCCTTATTCAATTCATTGTGGACATTTATTTCATATCATTTTCAAACTAGATCCATTATCATAATTTATAATAAGTAAAACCAAAATATTCAAACACAGGCTGCGATCATTGTCAATCTTTTTCACTGCATAATATGTTAAAAAATGTAATCATTGTCACTGCAACCACTGTCATTACCATCCACTATCAATAAATACGACACATTATCATATAAAACATTGTTTCTATATATCATGTTATTATCCACACTCTACTTCAACTAGTTCATTAATCTGATCACTCAAACCCCTTCTTGGAATTTGTTTCCATCATATATTCAAAACACTTCATCAACTCGTATAACTTCACAACATGCAATAGAGATTCTGATCATCAATTATTTTTCAACAAGGCTCTCCAAGCCTTCAAAAACATCCCCCTATAAGCCCTGGTCACAACGCTTCTTCCAAATCTCAATTTGGACCAATAATGAGCCTAAAAACTGAAAATAACCACTTAAAACTATATAATATATTAACCATTCTACATAATATCACTTTTTGAGCATTTTTATACAAATTACTCAAAAACCAAAACTAGTGCTACAAAATTCCAATCAGATAATGCTAAAAATGTGACAAAATGGAAATCATATGTAAAATAAAAGCTATGAACCAAACCTATTAGCTAATGGAGGTCGAACCTATGACCTCATCAATATCAACTTGACCCACTACCAATCATGTTTTCTTTGAATTGTGTGGCTTCAATATAATGTGGGTTAAGCTCACAACCTATCCACGTATGATTTGGTTCGAGTGACAAGTCTATGTCACCATTCCCATCTTAATTGTAATACCTCGACCAAGTTTGGTGACTAGTACCAGATCCGTGTCTTGGTTTTTAGAAGCCTTGTCTTCACATCATACATGGTCAATCCACATCCTTCAATATTGATCAATGTTGCACCTTGTGTCATGGAAATATGTGGCCAATCCACATCCTTTAACATTTATAATTGTTGCACCTTAGCTCACAGTAATACATGGTCAATCCACATCCTTGAACACTTGATTAACCTCGGCTCACTGTAATACGTGGTCAATCCATGTCCTTCAACATTTATCAACCTCAGATCATGTTAATACATACCCAATCCATGTTCTTCAACACTTGACCAACCTCGACTCATGGTAATATGATTAGTTGCAAAAAAATTGAGCTAAATCAACGAGCGATCGAACCAAAACCATTCACCAATGAAACCATAAAAAATGCCAGAACTGAGCTTTCAAGTTTAGAAATTGCATTCAACCATATTATAATAGACTTCATTGGATATTTCGTTTGTGTTTTTTTATTGTTAGCCTTTGATCGAAGGACCTATTTATAGTTGTGTTCGTGACTTGGGGCTCAATTGGTCATACATATAATCATAGTTTTAATGAAATTATAAATGGGCTTATGAGAGGTCAACCTGATCATATGAGCATATTTAATATTTCCTATGTGACTGTGCCCTGTCAGTTCATAAAATTTGGCCCAATCTAACCATTTGACCACCCCATGTGACCTTGTCCTATGGGTTACTGGTCGTTTACTGGATGAAATTTTCATGACATCATCAAGCCACATGGCACCCCATGAGGGGTTCCACGTGTCATCCTTTTTCAATCCTTTCACTAGTTACAATATGCCAAATAAGCTTGCCACGTGGCGGCCTCTATCTGTGCCATGTGTCTTGCCACGTTGTGCTTGCTACCACATCAAGTCATATGGTTGGTTTCCATTTAGTGCCATTGTATAGAGGGATGACATGTTGGCCACATGATCATGTTTGGATAATGAATCTATGCCATGTGTTGAGTCTATATTGGTGCAGCTAGGTGCGTTAAACATTGTGTATCTTTTGACTATATTCCACCTTTCACTTCTCATTCTAACCTTGGAGCCATCTGATCATAGAAAGGATGCACACTCTTTAATGTGGTTAAATTTCATGCAAGTTCCATTGAGATCTACCATTGACTTAGTCAATGAGCCATAGATGTTCCCTAAAGATGCACACTATTTCACACATTAATAATTGTGGGTTTTTTCCCTATAGTATTGAGCTCATAATTAATATTGAATATGTAAACATCTATAACTTCTCATCCAAGAGGAGTTTTTCAGAGCAGGATATACTATTGGAAAGGTATCAACGAGACCTAAATAAATGTGTAGTTTATATGATCATTTGGACATCATAACTATATCAAAAAATTAAGTAAATTCAAGCATATTCAACTTCACTTGATGGGAAATAGTAAGAGATCTAGTTGTCATATTGTTTCATAGAGAGTCTTGCTACTTTCTTAGGTATCACGAGGGATACTATTTTTTATCAGACATCCCCTTTGACATCAACGACATATTTTTGTTTTCAATGACAACGTTATGTGCAACATCAAGAATAACTGGGGAAGAAAAACTTAAAACACAAATTGCTTTAGTTGATTGGTCTTGCAAGCTAAACTATTCTCAAATCTTAGTTTCAAATAAAACTAAATTATGTTCAATTTTATGGGGGAATGTTATCTATATCATTATTGATTTCGATATGCATAACATACAATTTCTTGAGACACAACGCTCAATGCCTCATGCATTGCCGACATCCAGAAACAAATAAGACATATAAAAAGTCAACTATAAATAATTAAAAATTTGATTTGGTAGCCAATTAATCAATTCATTTTCAATCCAATAACATGCTTAAGGATCATATTAACAAGTTCCTTTCTAAACTAAAAGGATAAATCACAATTATTGTTGGTAAATTTTATTCATGTGAGATAAACTTAGATGAGTCAACTCCTACGAAAATCATACAGATTCTACAAATTCATTCCCAATGATAATCTTTTGTTGATGGACTCAAAATGAAAAAGGTAAGGAAACAAAAGAAGAATTCCTAAATATTGCAAAGATATTTTCTTTGTGTAGAAATTATCTTTCTTATCATTAATATTGGGAAAGATGAAGAGTTTTTTTGTTTTGTTTTTCTATTAGTTATTTCAATGTATATATAGAGCTTTTCCAATCTGATTAAGGGTTGGAAATTCTAAAGAACAAGCTTAGTGCACTATTGACAAGTCAACTTTTGTGCCACTGAAAACCCATGTTGGCTATACATTTTTGTCTTTGATTGTTTGGTATTATTATTCTTGCAATGGAATATTGATATTTGGCCTTTCTATATTTCTTTCAAATTTATTGATGGAATGATTTTAAATACTATGTTTTCTACATTATTGTTAGAACAACTAACACTTATACATTTTAATTATGTTTTGATTAAATTTGATGTGAATGATAGTAAATTAAATATGAGTATATAGAAACTAGTTATTCACATAACTAATTATTTATAAAATTTAATTTATGTTGATTGTTTTAACCAATGTTTTCTTTTAGAACTATTTCAAAAGGATTAAATGTTTATTTATTGTTCTCATATTTTATGCACCCGTGATAGATTAATCTTAGTTATAAATGATAGTTAGATTGCATCTAAAGTTAGCTATAGTTTTTTTAATTTTAGATTACATCACATAAATAGAAATTCAATCAAAATTAGATCAACTATTGATATGGATTAGATCATTATATTACTTGTCATCCATCTTGATTATTTTAGAGTGGAAAACGTGGAGGCATAAGCTCATAGGACCATTTTACTGGCAGGTCTTGGTTTGGTGAATTGGGATTTGAAACCTTTTATAAGTTTTTTGAGCATCAAACACATTTTTTTACAGATAGAACTTTTACATGTATGTGTGGCACCCACAAAACTATTCACACACGGATACCTTTCCAACAATGCAAGAATTTCCTCAATCAGGATCCATATGCGAAATTTATACCACTCGGAAGCTGACCTTCTTTTTTGATCACCATGATTTGAGAGGATATCACGTTAGGCCCCATTATTCATGGAATATGGGCTATCCACATGTTCATGATGAATAAGAATCTGGAAGATTCAATGGTGTAAATATAGTTAATCATTAAAGGTGTCAAGCTCAACCACTAGGAGGCTATCAAGATATGTTACAAACAAGCTATTAGGAGGAAAATGGGTTCCATTCTATTGGAGTGGATTTTATTTTGTATATGAGCTAAGTAGCTAAGAGTGGATAGGGAGAGAATAAACACAGAGGGTTTGTGCAGTATAGCAGTCCATGCCATAGACCTCATTTCTTTGTACTTTCATCTATTTCCATTGAAAGAGAGAGAGAGAGAGATTGGAGCAAACTCACCTTCTAGTTGGGTTTTCTCCCAAAAGGGTTTCCCAAGTCATATCTTATGTTATTGTGGTTTTTGATTGATTGTTGTATTTGGTGTTTTATTTTATACATAATTATATTTTGTATGCAGATATAATAAAACAATAATTAACAAATCTAGAAATCTAAAGAGAAATTAATACTCATGGCGTAGATTTGGTATTTTCAAAATATATCTTAGTAGATTTGTTGTGATGAATTATCTAGTTGAATACCCATATTATTTTACAAACAAACTACTATTTATTAAAAAATATATTTTTTGGAAACCCTGCCTACATATCAGTGGACATCACCATACCAAATGAGTATAGGCCTAATTGCAAAAATTTCTCACATGCATCAACAATTTTAGTGCTAGAAGAAAGGCACAGATAATTAATGGCACACAAATCACGTAAGTGTAAATCCCATTCTCTAATATCAACACAACCCAAAATGCTAAAAAAACTCATCAAAACTCTGTTTTGGATATGCTAGCCCATTGTGCCACCTCACTCCCTTACATCCAACAATAATCTGGCATGTGGCACTATGTTAGCATGTCTCCTAGCATGTGTGACTCGTTTTCATATCTTTTTAATGCCGACATGCCTTTATTTGGATAACGCATGTCACACATGTGACATTGCCATGCCATTAAGCCTAATGTCATAGTTTAAAATCCTGATATTTGAAAATCAGAACATTGGAATATCAAGTGATTTCACACTAATGCACTCATTAAAACCACGATATACTGATAATCTGATATAATTAATAACGTTAATTAATATCAATCAAGGTTTTATATAAGGATAAAACATATTTAACAAATAAGATTAATCTTGATTTGTCTTTGGTTAAATATGTGATTTTGTTTTTTAAGGGTCATTTTAATACCATTGTTTGTTATTGAAGTTTCATTTAAATTTGGAATAAAAATGTTGACTCCTCACATGATGTTGAGCTGAAAAGGAATAAGTTCCATTTATGACCGTTTAGCCAAAGTTAAAGCCTTTAGCATTAAAAAACACATGCATTATCCATTATTATTTTTTTATTGTTACCAGTTGCTATAAACATTTGAGTTTTTAACTAATCATGTAGACCAATATTGAGCCTCTTTTTAAGTAGAAGTAAGTTTAAGTTTTTAAAGATTTATATTTTTCTTATTTAAATTATTATAATAATGTTATAATAATGTTATTTAATATTCCTTTGAATAATGTTGCAGGTTTGAAAAAACGTGTTTCCAAAAAGAATTAGAAAGGAAACAAAGACTGTTGATCCTGTGGATGAGGATGTGAACAATCCAAATTCAACCTTATTCTCAAACAATTCTTATAAAATTGGAAAAATGTACATAAGCTAGAGAAAAATATTTGAATTCCCTACGAAAGGGGTTTTTTAGATGAATGTGAGGAGGATGTAGATGAGTTTCAAAGTATCCAACGATCAATGAAGAGAAAGATAGGGTAGATATAAGAGTCTCCCACAAAGAAAGTAATGGTTTTGGATGAATCGAAGCAAAATCAAGAGGAATTTTTTGATGAGGTGGTAAATTTGATTGGTGCCTATGCACATGAAAATAGATGGTTTGTTAAAAATAAGAGAGACACCATTAAACATCAAAAGGATAAAATTGAATCTCTTGAAGTCATGTTACAACAACAAATATATCTCGATGAAAATGAACATAAAAAACAAAATAATCTTCTCCAAAAACAACATCATGAATAGTTTCAAGATCTAGAAAAGTTCCTGAAATAAAAATATGTGTAGGTGCAAGAAGCATTAGCAGAAAAAATTGCAAGCATCACAACTAAGAAGGATATCACGATAAATCAAATATTTTCACAAGTCAAATATATATAGGAAAACGTGCCAAGATTATATTTTTTGAAGAATGAGGACATCAAATAAAACAAGCAACATGGATCATCTCAAAAAGAGTTTTACTTAAATATAAGCCAAGTCTAGAAATATCACAATACACTTAGTGAATTCTCTAATGTCATCGAGACCAGGCTATATGAACATAAAAAAGCATATAATGCTTTTCAAACATTGAAAGGCTAGAAGATGAAATACAAATTAGCTCTATTCATCATTTCACGAATATCCAAGGAAGAAAATATTAAAGTATAGATTTCTTTAAATGATTGGTCTTGCAAGCTAAATTATTATCAAAATTTAGTTTCAAATTCAACTAAATTATGTTCAAGTCTATTGGAGAATATGGTTGATACCATCATTGATTTCAATATGCCAATGTACAATTTTTGGGAGAAGTATTGCTCAGTGTCTCATGTGTTATCAACATCCAATAAAAAATAAGAAACACATGTCAATAAGTCCTTTACCCACAAATATCATTGATACAAATCCAATTTTGATTATGTGGTCATGAATCATCTTATCATGCCTCAAATTTGCAAACACAACACATGCACCTAGAACACTCATGAAAGTAAACTCATCTAAACTCATTCCTCAAGCTTGCATTTCCCAAAATAGTTTCAGGGAAAAATACCAAAACCATGTTGGGCATATCCATATTACTAAGTGGAAAAATTAGCACAAACTAGTAGAATACAACTAATGTTCATTAAGTCCGGACTCACACCTATCATTTCATTTCTAGAAAACACTTTAGCACATTTTCACCCTATGGATTATGTGCAAATTAAGAATTCATTGAATTCCAAGTGGTTATGTTCCTTCTAGGAATTTCTATCAAGAATTCTAGGGCCACACAGATAAATCCCTTTTGAATAATTTATACAATTATTACTATCCAAGTAGCTATAGTTTGTTGTGTGATTTTGTCAAACAATTTGCAAACCTGCTAACAATTTCACCTTGGTGCTTTGCCTCCAACCCATGTAGGATCAGTGTTAGTGCTTTATCTCTAATGCCACTTTGAAATGTATCCAACCACCCCAATGTTTATTGGGATAGCGTGACACTACAAAATTTCCCAATTTTCCCTAGAATTCACCCACTAAATTCTCAACTCTGATATCATAAAATACATTATTCTCTATCATTTGATGAAATTATAAATTCATAATGGCATGTAGACTCATTCATAACATGTTATCATTCACAAATATATTTACATACATATATGCACATGTATGTATAACTATTCTATAAGCATGCAATGAATCAATATGTGATTACACACTCTAATAGCATAGAAACATGACATGTATCTTTTCTAAAAAATTTGATTAGCTACAAACCTCAAACGTTCTTCCTAGCCATAGACCTCATTTTTATAGCCCTTTTAGTAGTAGGTCACCTTCAAGTTAGATTATAAATCCACCATGTAAAAGGATTTCCTAAGGCTAGCTATGGTCTTACATATAATGTTGGTGTTCCCTAGCCAAGATAGGCAACTCCAACAACAAATACAACATATAGCCTCTCAATTCCCATTAGCATACATAACCCAAAAAAGTGTATCCCCTTCTCTACATGATAGCCCCTTAGGCTATCCAAATTCCCTTCTAAGGCTTCAACATATGCTAGTGAAGAATTCTTAGAGCTCTATGGGTGTAAAAACTTTATTTTCACTCAAGAGTCTTCAGGCACATTAGGGGAATTTTGAGGTATAAAATGATCCTCTTGAGGAAAACAATAAAATAATAGTAAAAGTAATAAAATAAGAGAGAAATTTTAAAGGAAAGAAAGAAAAATATTTTTTAAAACCAAATTTTTGCTTGATCTCCTTATAGCTTTAGTAAAATTTCAAGTGTGGGAACTTGTAGGATGGAAAATTAGATTCCACATCCCACGAGTACCCACTCTAAATTCTTTTGAGTAGACCTACACTGATAAAAATTAAAAATACGTGAAAAATACTTTTGAGTACCCACTATGCATACTCTTTTTCATGTATTTTTAATTTTCTCATCGTGAGTCAACTCAAAAGTATGCATAGTGGGTATTGTTGGATGTAGAATACCCACAATTGAAAATTCAGCAAAGCTATAAGGATATAAGTAAAAAATACAATACAAAAGTAGTTTTATTCTTTTATCTAAAAAAATATTTACTCCTAGGGATGACATCATCATCTTGAATCCTATTGGTTCTTTTAAAGTTTTTTTTTTTGGTAGCTAGGCTAAGCCCCACCCTAGGCTAACCTATCTATTGGATGGAAGAATGAAATACACACCAATGAGATGTTATCACCATGATTTTGCGAGGCTCAATTGAGCTTCGATGCCCATTGGGATAGTTTAATTCACCCAAATGCCGTTTCCATCCTCAAACCCTACCTACAAGGTTTGAACATTAGACATGGTGGGGACTAAACACCCACAAAAACCAACTATTCTATAACTCACGGGAATTGGTTCCTTTAACGTTGATTTTTATAGTGCATTTTTCATTTTGAGGCCCATTTTTACCTAAAAACCACCCAAATAATTATCACTCTAGGGCTCCAACCTTCCTCAAGGAACCGATTGAGAATTGTGGATTGAATACAGAATAGGTTTCACTTATAATTTAAGGGGTTCATGGAAATAATAATGTTACCAAGCTTCCCTTAGCTCACCTAACACACCTAATGAGACTGACATGTAAAAATAATAGCACAAATGGTCAAAATGGTTGATTTCTCACTAAGCCCCAACTTTACATATGCATGTCTCTATTTTGACACATGGCACCCAAGGCCCACGTTTTCCTTCCCTTGGGAATTCATTCCCACATCTCAGGAACTTAGTTTATATCTCAATAAGTTATGAATTTAGTATTATGTAAAGTTATGACATTAGGCTAGGGATATATAAGGTGCATGTGGCTTGGCCCCTTTTGTAGTTTTTCTACCCCCCTCTCCTTTCCTCCTCATATATTCCTAGCCCCCATACTTTTTCATCCTTTGGATTGCAATATTCATGTTCTTTTTTATTAATATATGCTAATGTATGTACATTTTATATTACGATTCTCTCTTTCCCAAAACACACTAGTTCAATAGATCAAGTATTGCATGTACATATACATTTATGATCAAGCTAACATATTGCATATAATATATTGAATTTTCCAAAATAAATATTTATTTCTTTGTTTCCAAATGAATAAAGAAATTATATTATAACACTATAGAGATATTTCTCTCCTTCAAGGACAAATTTCTAGGAGGTTGGAGAGGAAGCTAACAAGATATAAAGATTGGAAACCCATTCACAAGATGGAGTGGAAAAATCATAGCATTGTGATACAAGATTTAAATATTTTTTTCTTCCACGTCAAGGCATTTTGATTGGGGCACCCATAGGTGCAATAGGCCTTGTCCCATAGCCAAACCATCAAATACTAGGACTAGTGATCAAACTAAAATACCTTCCTCGACACCACAAAAATCTACCAAATACTCTAAATCTAATAAAGATATGCTTTATGATTTAACTCAAGTTTCCCATTTTTATTAATATTGGGATCCAATAAATGATTTAGGCATAACCATCGATATTTATTGGCATGCATGTATTCTTGAAGACCATAAAGCAGTTTCACCACTAGTCTCTCCACCAAGTAGCAATCACCTTAAGTTTGGACATGATTAAAATATTATCAAGGATCAACTCTTTCACACACTTAAGAAGTTAATTTGTCATGCTTGTGTAAACAAATCTCGATGTTCCTATAGGGCCAAGTCTTCTAATGACCTAGGAGTTAATGAGGTTAATGAAATTATTAAATACATCATAGAAAGAAGAATTGGGACAAGAACTAATCATCTTTTGCCCACATTTTATTGTTAGCACTGTTAGTAGCGATCACCTTTCTAACAAAGCTTTGGTTTGATAGAATTATAGGATTTCCAGGTATTGACCATAAACATTCATTTTACTTACATAGGAAATGGTAATTAAAACAATGAAGATTCAAGTCTTTTCAAACATTTTTACCAAGGAACCAAAGGCAAGACAATTTCTAAGTAACAAATTCCTTACCTCTTCCTTAGTAATCCCCTAAATGATCCATTCAACACACTGGGCTTATATTTAAGAGAGGGTTTTGATAATTCACAACCCTCCCCAATATTTAAGGAGGCACCCTTGAAGCTTATTTGAAATACCTAACTCGTTTATCTAGCTAAAACACTGGAAGTATACCTTGGGGAAACTCAATTTAGAGCTTCATATATCTTGATACATTAACAGTGAGAAATTCGTCACTCCTCTACAATATGCAAGGAGTAATTATTTCCCTATGTCCTTCAACAAAGGATGACAATGTCAGTAAACTCTAAAACTACTCATTTATGAGGATATCAATTTGAAAAGGCTTGGATGGATTCATCTAATGGCCTTGGAATTTGTATTAGAATCTAAATACACTAGGACATATGGGTCTAGATTCATCATCTCCTCACCTTAGCACATCTATATAATGAAGTTATTCCTGAGTGAAATACATATAGAGAGACATAGCTAAATGCTACCAAAATTCTCAAGGAGCCATCTTGATATCATACGGTTGTCTTACTTATGAACATAAGCCAAGGAGGAGCTAGAGCTAAAGAGTTGGGAAGGATATTCATTCTCTAGAGTTGATTTACTATTAGATTCTTATTCTTAATATAATATTCTTGATTTATTCCCAATTTCATGTTTTTTACTGCATATTGTTAATGGATGTTAATTATCTTGAGTAATTTAGGTTATATTTGGTAGAATCTAACCATATATTTTCTTAAAAGAAGTAGATCATGGTTTCTTATTGACTTGTGTGCAAGGTACAAGTGCTTGGAGTTGAATTTGGATCTCAAGGAGTCTAGATAAATATATCCTTCACAAAAATCAATCGAGATCATCACTATAATTCAATATTAATGTATGGCATTGCCCTCCCAATCTTCTTCATTGGTTGCTAAGAGGTTAAGAGATTAGATCTAGGGAAACTTGGAGATGGTATATCCTTCTTCTGTCACAAATATTGGGAAAATCTATGGGTAAACCCACTTGTTTCTAGGGGGAGTTTCTCACAATAGAAGTGGTAAATTTGTTTGGGATGAATCCATTGAATCTTTCTCATATTGTTTAAATCCTTGGTTTCATTTATCTCTATGTATTTTTTTTTCTTTTGCAAGTATTTGAGCCCTTAAAATATCTATACCTATCACATTTGAGACAATTTATTGCTATGTCCCTTCATCACTCCTCCCAATGGCTATAAGATAAATGCATCACTCTCATGTTTTGTGAAAAAGGATATGATTGCATGTTGCTCAAGGTACTAGATCAACGATGAATATATAATCAAAATTTGGAGTTTTCTCTGAAAAATTTATTTGTATAGCTTCTACTTTGGCTCTAGAAGTGTGTTGAGAGTTTAATATTTGCGTTTGGTCTCATATCAATATATTTTTATTATATTTCATTATATTTTATGAATTAGGGTTTTTTCTTGTGTTATTCCTAGTGCATTTTCATATCTTTCTTGTATGAGTGAACTTCCTATGAAGAAGTGACTTGGGAATGGTATTGAGTGTTTTCTACTTGATTTGGCTAAGTTATTACCCCTATCTTCATAGTCATTTAATAAAAAATTTACAATCCTTATTTCTTGGTTGAATCTCTTTTGGTTTGCATTTCCTTGGAGAGACATTGGGGTCTTGTTGTGCTAGTTATTTCCTTTGTCCTACAACCCTGAACTTTTACTTGTTGGTTGTGCATGAGTTTTTTATGCCCTCATTAGATAGGTGAAAATTGACATGCCCATGCAATTAATCATTTGAAAATGTTTTGAGCATCCTATTATAAAAGAGGTTTCTTTAGAGTTTGTTTGAATCTTTGTTTGGATCATACTATTTATTTTTAGACAGTTATAAAATTGATATCGAAATTGTCTGTGTATTCATTCTCCAATTAAAAAGTGGAAAGGAATTTATCCTCTCCTCTAGTTATAGTTCATAAAATAAATAAATTGCACCTATCATATGAGTTACATTTATTTGGGTTGTGAGGAGTTATAAAAACACCATCAAGTCTCATGCTCTAATGTTTTAAGTAACCACAACCATTTAAAAATAAAGTGCATAAATTTTGAACCAATTAGAATTTTTATTTTTAAGAAAACCAGGAGTAGATAATATTTAGCACCTTGGAATAGGATTGGAAAAACCCTCCAAGGCCATGAAACTAGAAACTAGAAGTTAGTAAACATGTCTAAATCTGTTGATTGCATATATTTCTTAAATGGAGGCTCATCTAAAATAAGAGTTAAGAATGAGGTTCATGGGTGGAATGTGGAGTGATATCCCCACTCCATTTTTCTCTGGTCACTATTGGATTACTACGTGTATGGGGATCTCTTAAGGGGCCAATTTCTCTATGAACAATCACTTGATGATGTTTCGAATTTAGTTTCCCTACGCATGCATGTGGTATTGACCCATAATTGTTCCTCTAGTTGTTCAATTATGTGGTGGAATCATAGTGGTCATTCTTTAGTTCAACCTTACCAAGATGACTACATTTGGGAAGTGTTTGCAGTACCTGGGACAAATGTTACATCACCATATCAATGCTCTTTGGGGGTGACTCTCTTTACTACTTTTGGGGGGGGCTTGTGCTGGTAAAGGCTAGTATAGGAAAGTTAGCATAATTTTTTATTACCTTCTTTGGTTGGAATTGGGTCCTGACCATCCTAATTTGAATTTTGGATGGTCCCTTGATTAACTAATTTATTTTTTCTACCTTGTCAATTTGACTAATGGTGTGGTATTTTCTCTAAGTCTAGTTAGACATAAAGAGTTATTTCTCAATGCTTGCAATTAATCATGGTTGGAACAAATGTTTTTTGATCTCATGAACTAAAAAATATTCCTCCCAAGGAGAATTTCCTCCATGGTGAATAATTAATTCTATAAGTGAAAACTTAAAAACATTAAGCATGGGATGATTATTTTTTAATCTAAAGGAGAGGAGAAAGTCCAACTTGAAGTAGTAGACGAAAGTCCACCACCTCATTTGAACCCTCCTTTAACTCATCATATATACCCTATACTAATAGGAATAAGTGAACTTCTTGACGAATCCTTTTCATCACTCGATAGTCCTTGATTTATGCCAAATGTGAGTGTTGCTTCCACAATGGGAGAGAAAGAAACTTCATTTCCAAGTGTTACTAGGGGGGTGTTACTAGGGGGACTTCAATGGTGCCTGACATTATCTTCCATTATAAAAGTAGGGACATACAACCTTGTACCTACATTCTCACTTTGGTGAATGTCATTGGTTGTTCCACTTATCTCTTCTACTCTCCTAGGCTCTCATTATCTTTACCCTTCATTGCATTTTTATTCGGTGTAAGAAAAAGCTAAAGCACACAACCTAGATCTAGTTGGTTTCCACCTAGTTCTACTATCTCAATCATTAATGCATCTATACGAAGCACTGGACCTTATTTTGGGTGGATTATTGAGGGGGTTCATGCTTGTTCCTAGTAGTGATGGGAGTAGTAATATTTTTGGAGGATTTGATTATCCATGGGATAGTCAATAATTAGGAGGAATTCCATTTACTAGGGGAATTTGTTTCCCTAGGATTGTTCAAATGTCTATGGGAAATGTCCCCAAAATTACCTTTTTCTCCAAAATTGATCCTACTTCTAGGAGTGCTTTTTCTTCCATAGGAATCTTCCTAGGCCTAGATATGATGTCATCGGTAGCCATGCCCTTAAATTTTGGGAGTAATTTTGTCCTTAGAGGAAATCCCCTTGGTGGTGATAATCCTCTTGTTAGTAATTCTACTTTAGGGTCTAAAATCCCTATGAGTAATAACCCCTATGGTAGTTTTTTTTTAAAGGGAAATCATCCTCTATCTCTCAGCTCAAGGGTGAGACTTAGGAAGAGTTAGGGGTCAAAACAACAATATTCATAGCCATGTAGCGATTACAAAGATATTTATAATTATCATGTCACTCGCACGGAATTGAACCTAGGTGGACCCCTATGGTATTTATTTAACATTTAGAATCCAATATGTTAGGGGACCTCAAGGTCCATATGGTATGCCATCTCTTCCCCCATATTTGTTTGATAAATCACAATTATCATTCTTGGCATCTCTTAATTTTTAATATTTGAAAAAACTCAAAAATAACCCCATATGCCATGGTACTAGATGAAAACCTATCCCTATTAATCTATTGTATGATATCCCAAAATTCGATGAAAAGATGAGAGTGAACTTGAAAACACACATCAATACCTATCATTTGTGATGCTTTGTGGATTATAACATTCATTTGTGTCTTTTCCAGTTTACCCTAACAAGTGATGGCACAAAATGGTACATCTAACTTAACTGTGCATCATTATGTAACTTTTATTCTTTGGCTAAATGTTCTTAACACATTCCCAAATTCTTATTTGTTAAGAGATCATGATGGATATTCTATGACATTTCAGCAAGATTTTACCACCCATATATTTGATCACATCCATGAATGGAGATGATGATGATGGATGATACAAACTAAAATTTATTATCACTTATTGCTTGACTAGTTCACCAAGTCATTGTTACCACTGATAAATAAATATTGCATGATGTTAGGGGCATCCACTAAGAAACAAGCCATTCTTTGTTCCCAACATCTTTATTTCATTTATTCCTAATAGGTAACATTGTATGGCATAATTCAAAACGCTCATTAGCCTTCAAATGATCCTTTAATGTCCAAATTCATACCACATATTGATGTCATGGTTGGATCTGTGTCCAATGGAACTATGGGACAATTAGATGCTCAATTGGGTCAAAAATATTGTATCATCATGTCCATTTTCAAGTGTCTCTACTTCTCAAATTGTTACGATCATTGTTCACACCTACGAGTTTAATTTGGTGCAATCCATGCAATTGAAGAATCGTCAGCAGCTTGGGGGAAGTCGAGGAAAAGTCAAGAAACCTACAAATGATGCATAAAAGGAGAAGTTTAGAGAAACCTAAATCTTCACCATGAATATGATAGTAGATGGAGTAAAGGACAACCTAATTAGATACATATCCAACGTAGACTCTTCTCAAGAAATGTGTGAAGCTCTTTCCAAGTTATTCACCATCAAGAACATTGGTCAGATAGCTATCCTAAGGAATGAACTAAGGACAATAGGGATGACAAAAGACGATATCGTGTCATCATATTTTGTAAGGATATCTAGAATAAGACATGAACTCCAAGCAATATATGAAGTTGTAGCAAAAAAAGAACTCGTAATTAGATTTTAAACTTCTGTGGTTTTCTTTTGGAGAAAGTTGGTCCATATTTTCCATAGTATTAGATGAATATTGTCGATGTTTCAAATCCCAAAGGGGATTCATCATCAGGACAATGAATGAATGAATGAATGAAGAGTCAAACAATGAATAAATAATAAATGAACCAAAATCCGTTTAAAAGGGAGAGATTTATTCATTTGAAATAAATAAATAATTAATTGTTAGTAATAAATAATTATTAATATTAATTAATTAATTAATAATTAATAAATAGTTAATTTATTATTATTAATTATTAATAATAATTATTTATTTACTTATTAATAATTAATTAATTATTCGACCACGGGGAAGTTACCTCGGTGATGGGGTGCCATTGGGCACTCGGGTCCTGTAGTCATGGAGGTTCGAAACCCGTGAGTGTAGGATTAGTCTAAACTAGCAAAAAAAAAAAAAATTAATTAATTATTCTGATAAATAAATAGTCATTACTAAAAATTAATTAATTCATTCATTAATAACTAATTTTTTTATTCATAAACTCTAAAGTTGAAAAATGTTAATGATGAAAGCTTATATATATATATAATTATTATTTAATTTAATATCAATTTTAATTTTAATTTTAATTGAGCATTAATTTAATTTAATCTAATCTACTTAAATTATGAAATAATTTCAAGATAAGGAATAGGATAGAAAATTATACCTAAGATATAATACCTGAGAAGTAGAATCGGAAGAACTAAATTGTATAATCAAAGGAAGACAACTACCACTGATTCGACTCCCTCCATCCCTATTGAGATTATGTGGATGCTTCATAATCTCAAGAGCTTCTCTAATTTTCCTTTGATAGTGTTCTTCCCTGGCGATAACTTTGGCACTTTCTAAACAAACATGATGATTGGCCTTCAAGGAGTGTTCTGCAAGGGATGAAGTGCAGGATTTTCCATTCTTAATATCGGCTCTGTGTTCTTTCAATCTTCTTTGCAATGAGCGCTATGTCTCTCCAATATAACTTTTTCCACAAGAATAGTCAATTTTATAAACTCCCTTAAGTTGATGATGATTGATATTATCTTTGACAGACCACATTCTTTGTCTTATCATTCCTGATGTTGGGAATTGAGCGCATATGTCCTTATTTCCCAAAATATTGGAGTGCTTTTGCATCAGGAATTAGTAGTTGGAAGGATACTCCAACCTTCTAACAAATGTGTAATTAATGCAATTAAGAATAAGCTCGAATATCATTAGTAAATGGCCTAGTGGATCAAGAAAATGCTCAAAATTCAAAGTGCTCGGATTGGCTTGAAACTAGTTCCAAAACATATATTTCGTCACCCTGAATCCAACACAACTCGTTTCAGTCAAATCTGACATTGAATTATCCCGATATCGTGTTCTATTCATTTTGGGAAACAACTAAAAATTTGAAATTTGGTTGCATGGATGCCTAGTCAGCAGTCCATACGCTGACTAGGCCATGACTTGGTAGGTTGACTTGTGCTCCATCAGCCAATGAGGGGTTGACATTTGGCACAATGTGGTTGGCTCAATTAGGGAGAGTCGTCTAGGCCAATCAGTGGTTGCCACGTGGCCTCCTCATGGCCAACCAAAATTTTTTATGGAGGCCGAACAACCCCCTGGGAATTGAACACCGGACCTCGAACAGACTAACCAAGACCTCCATAAAATCTACTTCATTAGTTCTTAACCTATATGGTAGTGTGATTTTATTTAAACTTTAATTTTTGCAACATTGGGAGGTGGGGACTAGGGTTAACCCTCGACCCCAGTCCACCAACTAGGTTCAAGGGTTAAACCCAACCCAAAACTTTGTAATATGCGTTAACCTAAAGTTTATTTTCAAAATGCATTGCACCGATAGACCATACCATATGTATCATTGAAACCATATGTTATAAACCTTATCCAAGGTTTGGGCAGAGTATGGAACCAACGGTTATGTCGGAGGTTACAGTTTGGGGTGGAGCCATAACACATGTGCAATGCCAACGTTAATTGCCATAGTCAAGCCAATGGGTGGTTAGCGGAACCTGCCTTGGTCAGGTTTCTGCTAACCCCAACTCACCGCGAACTCAACCAGTGTTCAACCACCACAGTTTAATCGAAGTCAGTACCTTCGACGGTAAACTGTACCAACCTCTGAAATCAACGACGAAGATGATGCCACATGGAAAAATTTTAGCCAGATAAATGCCAACTGACGTGATTATAGTTCGAAAATTTGCACTTGGTGCGACGCGAATCTTGCAGACATGGGGAAAATTTGTCACTCCGCATGGCCGCAAAAGGCGAAAATTGTAGAACAAATTGTAGGGAAGTGTGAATTGTAGGACAATTAGCAGAAAACTCCATTAGAGCATAACTCAATAATTTTTTGACCTTTTTGGGAGCAGAAAGAGCCTAACTAGGGGCTTTTGACTGTTCTGGAGCCATTGGAGACATTTTTTTAGCATTTTTAGCATTGTAACTTGATTTAAACACATAATTTTGAGCATAATGAAAAAGGCCAAATATTGGAAACTAGACCAGGAGATGTATCCGACGAGGGGTGAACTCCTTCATCATTTGTTGTCTTGTGTGTAATGTTATGGTATTGACGTCTTCTTTATTTTTTGTAAAACTAAGTTTTTAAAGCATGTTAATATGTTAATGAAATTTACGTAAGTGTTTAAAAATCCTAATCATTTCACTTGCAAACTTCACCATAAACTATCAAGCTTTCACATACATATCAATTTGGTATCAAAGCTTAGGTTCTTTGTTTCTTTGAGGGTTTACTTAATTTGTTGCAAGTGTTTCTGATGCTTACAAGGTTGAAGCTCAAGAGAGGAGAAGGAAAGATTGTGGTTTCAAGTCCTCAAGTTAGGTCAAGGACAAGGAGTGCACAATTTCCACAATCTCCACCACAAATTTCACCTCAAGTTTCACTTGAAGCTTCAACAGTCATGGAACATGAAGGAGCCTGAAAATATGCTAGAGGATGAAAAGGTTATCAGAAAAGCATTCTTTGACATGACACAAATTATGAAAGTTCTCTATGAAGAGTGAAACACAAGGTTGCAAGGTGATAGATCCAATCCTCCAAAGGGAGATAAGCCTTCAAGAGGAGATGGAAGAGATGGGGACAAGACTCAAAAATGAAATGCAGGGAATGGTGACAAACCACATTTGACTCCACCATTATATTCACCTTCATCCTCACCACCATCATCATCTTCCACAACAACCCCTTCACAAACGCCTCCACATTCTCCAAAGGGACATGGTAAAACTCCATTTTTGAAACTTGACATAAAGTTTGATTTGCCTATGTATGATGGAGAGGTAAATGTTGAGAGATTAGATAACCAGTTTCATCATCTTGAAGTGAATTGCAGGATACAAAGGATCAAGGATGATGA
Organism: Pinus albicaulis; assembly: GCA_034641835.2. Classification (NCBI taxonomy): domain Eukaryota; kingdom Viridiplantae; phylum Streptophyta; class Pinopsida; order Pinales; family Pinaceae; genus Pinus; species Pinus albicaulis. The sequence continues at coordinate 426,033,579 of CM076577.1, read as the reverse complement.
GACCAAGATTTAACTTTCTTCATTAAGGTTGGAAGGTACATCACTTATTTGGTGGGAAGCCAAAACTCAAGAGGACATGCAGAAACACGGTAACGTTTTATCTTATTGGAATAATTTTGTTGTTGCATTGAGAAGACAATTTTATCCATTATAATACATCCAAAAAGCTATAATGGATTGGAAAAACTTTAGGCAAGGAAAGGGACAAAGTGTGCAAAGCTATACTCAAGAGTTTAGAAGGAGAGCATTGATATTGGGTGTAGATTTGTCATCTCAATACTTTGATGAACTACATTGAGGGTTTGCATAGCTATTTGAGACATGCAATTCTCATGTTTAACCCTACAAGTTTAGATGAAGTTTGTGTACAGTCCACACATCTAGAAGCAAGAGGGAAACATGTTTCTAATGAAATAAGTGTGAAAAACTTTGAGTCTGGAGAAAAAGGAAAGGGAAAGAATAATGATCCATCAAGATGGAGAAAGAAAAACTCACATGAAAACATTGTTCCAAGGATGGCCATGATGAATATCTTTTTGGAAACTTCATCCAGAGATGAGACCCAAAAATTTTAAAAACAAGGAGAAGGTGAAGACAGTTCCAACTACACAACATGAATTAGGTTCTGATTCTGGAGATGAAAAAAATATCACAGCCATGGGTTTGAAAGGTAAGGACATTGCAAGTACTAGTTCTTAAAGTTGTCTTGATGATACTCAAGATGAAAAAAAAACATTGAGCTTTTCCATATAAGATTTATTCAAATCATACCAAGATAGACACATTGTTTGATAGTGGTTCACAAGAAAATTTGATCTCTGAAGACAGTGTCAAGAAGTTAAATTTAGAGACCATTCCACATCCTAAACCATATCCTTTAGGTTGGGTATGTGAGAATGAAAAACTGCAGGTGACAAGGAAGTGCACACTTAGATTTTCAATCACTGTAAAATTTCTTGATGTAGTTCCACTTGATATATGTGGTATATTTTTGGGAAGCCCATATCTTTATGATAGGAGATAAATCTTTCATCGCCATGAGAATAAGTATCACTTGTTCAAGAATGGGATTGAGTACATTTTTAGAGCGCATAGTAAGAAAATGAGTTCGTCTCTTATGAATGCTAGACAAATGAAGAGAACTGTTAATGCTAAACAAAATTTTGCATTGTTAATGTTCAAGCATAAAGATGTTGAGAATGAGGCCTTTCAAGGATATGAATAAAATGTGAAATCTGATTTCATTTAAGTTTCTAATGAATGTGATAAGATGTTTTAGGAGTCTAACATGTTTCCTCCTAGAATAGGTAAACAAGATGAAGTGAATTTGCATCAGGATGCATCATTGTTGAACATTGGTGTGAACAATATGTCAGTGTTAAAGAATGCAGGGGTCAAAGAGAAAATGAAAAAGAAATTTGACAAAGAGGACATTGGTTCCAAAACTTGTTCTTGTGGGTTTCATAATGTGTTGGATTTGAAAAGGGATGGTGCATGGCAATGGTGAACACATTTGGTCAAGATTTAAGCCAAGTACAAGGCTAGACATGTTAAGCATCATCATGATGACAGTGTACAAGGTGAGAAGAATTTGAGATTATTTAAGTTTCCTTTGATTGAAAACTGAGGATTGAATGTTTTTATTCCTTCAAAGGCACTTTTTTGTTCTGCATATTCTGGGAAATTGCAACAAGATGTCATCTATGACAACAAGACAAGGACTCCAAAATCAGGGAAAACGATTTATTTTTATGAAAAGCTCAAAGTGACAAATTCAAGAAAATTTCATTTGATTCAGATTGGAAGGGTGAGGTGTTGTGCCCTCATCTATTTGTTGAATGATAAAGAGCTTTTGGATTTCCAAAATCTTGCAGTGGGGAGGAATGATCTGGTGGATCAAGAAAATGCTCAAAATTCAAAGTGCTCTGATTGGCTCGAAACCAACACCAAAGTGTAGATCTCATCACCTTGAATCCAACGCAATTCGTTTCACTCAAATTCGACATTGTATGCTCTTGATATTGTGTTCTGTTCATATTGGGAAACAAATAAAAATTTGAAAATTGGGTTGTAGGGATGCCCAGTGAGCAGTATGTATTTTGACTGGGCCATGACTTGGCAGATTGATTGGTCCTTCATTGGCCAATGAGGGTTCAACACTTGGCATAGTGTGGTTGGTTCAATTTGGTGAATTTATATTGGTTCAGAGTTTGGTGTGGTGGCCCAATGAAGGAGAGCCATGTGGGTCAATCAGTGGCTTCCACGTGGCCTCCTTATGTCCAACCAAAATTTTGTATGGAGGTCGAACAACCCCAGGGGAATCGATCATTGTACCTCACACAGACTAGCCAATACCTCTGCCAACTTCGTTGCATTAGTTCTTAACCTATATGGTAGTACAATTCTATTTAAACTTTAGTTGTTGCAACATTGGGAGGTGGGGACTGGGGTTAACCCTCGACCCCGGTCCACCAACCAGGGTCAAGGGTTAAACTTGGCCCGAAAAATTGTAATATGCTTTAAGCCAAAGTTTATTTTCCAAATGCATGTATTGCACCAACGAACCATACCATATGTATCGTTGAAACCATATGTTATAAACCTTATCCAAGGGCTGGGCGGAGTATGGAACCGACGGTTATGTCAGCGATTACGGTTTGGGGTGGAGCCACAACACATTCATAGTGCCAACATTAATTTCCACAGTCAGGCCAATGGGCGGGGAGAGAAACTATCTTTGGCAGGGTTCCGCTAATCCCAACTCACCGCGAACTTAACCAGTGTTCAACCACCATAGTTTAAGCGAAGTCAGTACCTCCAGCGGGAAACTGTACCAACCTTCGAAATCAACAACGAAGACAACCCCACTTGGTGAAATTTTCACCAGATAAAGATCGACTGGCATGATTAACGAATCGACAATTTGCACCCAGTATGGCGGGAATCTCGTCAACTCGGGGAAAATGTTTCACTCCACATGGTCGCAAAAGGCGAAAATTGTAGAACAAATTGCAAGGAAGTGTGAATTGTAGGACAGTTAGCATAAAACTTCATTGGAGCATAACTAAGTCAAGTTTTTACCTTTTTGGGAGAAGAAAGAGCCCAGCTAGGGGTTTTTTACTATTCTGGAGCCATTGGAGACATTGTTTTAGCATTCTAATCATGGTAACTTGATGTAAACACATATTTTGAGCATAATGAAAGAGGCCCAACATTGGAAGTTGTACCAGGAGATGTAGCCCAGGAAGGGTGAATTCCTTCATCATTTTTTGTCTTGTATGTACTGTTATTGTATTGGTATCTTCTTTATTTTATGCAAATATTAGTTTTTAAAGCATGTTAATGTGTTAATGAAATTGACATAAGTGTTTAAAATCCCTAATCATTTCACTTGAAAGCTTCACCATAAACTCTCAAGTTTTCACATACAGATCAGTAAAAAACAAGAAGGGGGATGAAGAATACAACACCTCTAATGCTTATTCTTTTCATCACAAGAAGAAGGGAACATTCAATAATTTCAATGGACCAAAGAAGAAAGTTGACATATCCAAGATTTAATGTTACAATTGTCATGAGATGGGTCATTACAAAAATTAGTGTCCTGAGAATCCAAGGAATAAGAAGAGAGATAGGGAACAAGAAAATATTACTAATGAATCTCCACCTAAGAAGAACAAGACTAAATAATCTGAAGTCAAAGAGTTATACTATTAAGTCATGTCTTACATATCCTTCTTAGTCTTCTATTCTAATTTTTGTATTATTTTCCTTTATGTTTTCAATTTCCAGGGTTTGTAGGTCTAATATGTCTTGTTAGAAATTTTTTTAATTATTTTGATAAGTTGTAGGTATCCCTTAGAAATATTGAATTAAGAGGTATCCTTCACCACTTTACCAAAAGATGTGTATATTGTTCCTTGTTTCCTCTTTTATGTTTGATTTCCTCCTCACATCAAGATTTGTTTGTATTGTATACTAATAACCTTTTCTTTGTATTTTCCTTGGTAAGAAAGATTATAGAATACATAAAGGCTATGGAGGAGACTTCAAAAAAAATGCATGGATCAAGAAAATCTTGTTGCAAAAACTAAAGTCCTACAAGGTTTTTTAAAGAGCAACTCAAGGCATGTCTTAGATTACAAGTTTATCTTCATAGCAAAGGTATGATCATTCTTCTTTTGAAATTTTCTTTATATTACTAACATTTTTATGTCTATGGTTTTGAATCATAGATATTCTATTTAGGGTGATTGAATCTTCCCTTATTACACTATCTCTTATCATTTGATCAATCTTGTGAAACCCTAATCCTTAGGGTTCACTGTAAAACCCTAACCTCTTTGCTAAGGGTATGTCATTGTTAAATAATGATACCCTAATCCACTTAGTGTTTATTGATAAAGTCTAGAACATACAATGAAATCCTATTCTTTTGAAGTTTAGGGTTTTGGGTAATGTCATGGTAAAAACCCTGCTCCTTTAGGGTTGTTGTTAATGTCTAGGTTATATAATGAAACCCTATATTTTTAGGGTTTGGTATTTTAGGGTTTATGAATTAAACCCTTGTAATAGTTATAATAAGATCCTAGGAATGAAGCCCTAGGTGTATGTTCATACGTTTGATCGAAACCCTAGCTTGGTCAAAATTGTTGTATATCTAACTTTGATGTATTAATATTTGTGTCTTGGGTTTACCTAGTAGGTACAAATATTGATATAAAATGCTAGTGCATCCTAAATATGCTAACTTAATTGTTTATTCTCATGTTTTAGTTTGCGAATCTAAGGTTTGAAACAAAACCCTAATAGAGATTGATGTTCTAGGATATGATGATATTGTTTTCAATGTGATTTAGTTTTGATGATTAAATCCAGGGTTTGCAACAAACCCTAGTAGAGTCTAACATGTAATTCTAAAAGCATATTTTTGAAACCTTATATGTATAGTACTATGATTGGATAATTATTTGATTGAATTATTGATATTTAAGACTTTATGTCTCAAAGATGGAGTCTAATTTTTATAAAAATACCCTAGCAAGAAGTTGAAGTCTAGTATGTAAAAAAGGTGTGAACTTTGTTGATTATGAACCTAACTACATTTAGGTATTTGATGTATAAAGCCTAAATTACATGATTTTGATATTGTTAACTTCATGATCCTATATATTTTTATTTGGTTGTACTTGCTATTATTTTTTTGCAGGTACATAATCTTCAATATGTTGAAGATGTTTGTAATTACAAATGATGATGAGCATGATGCAGGAAGCTAAGAATGATGATGATCAAGATAACCTTGATGACATGAGAAAGAATGAAGTATATCTGATAATATTTTTCTCCCTAAGTTGAGAAGGAGCATGGGTACATCTCCCCATTTGAGAGGGAGGGCATATTATAACAACCGTTATGAATACCTGAATAAAGATTAAAATCAGAGAATGAATGAAAATAATACAAATGGATTTGCAAACAAAATATTTGAGAAATACTGAGGATGTATTTGGTGCTACTAAAGAAGTGAGAGAAGAAAGCTTCAGACAAAGTTGTATCTATATAAATCAAAATGAGTGAGGACCCTGAAGGTTTGTGTTTAATTGTATATATATTTGAAGGTCTATTATTGACTTGGGTTGTAATTGTGCAGGATCTCTCCATAAAATGGTTGAACGCTTGAAGCATGCTTGGAAGTGGGGATATATATATATATATATATATATATATATATATATATATATATATATATATATAAGGAGAGATGTAAGCATTTGGGGATGAGTGCTTGATGCTTGGGAGGACATCTGGTTGACATATATGTTGATGTCTAGATCCAAAAGTAGGGAGAGTTTCCTTGGTCATGGAGATTTGACCTTGTATATGCACCTAGATCCTTGGGTTGATGATAGAGCTTAAAATCTTGATGGTACCTAGAGTGGCTAAAGATTGAGTTCACCTTAGTCCCATTCTATTAGATTACCATGGTCAGGTATCTAATCTGTAGCACTATGTGTGTTGTGACTCTTCATAGAGTATATCATTTGAGATATTCCATGTACCTTTGTATATATGTAATTATGAATACCTCCCCAGTTAAGAGGGAGTGTTGAAGAATGTCACTAGTGTCGGCCTTCATAATTGTATTTGAGTCATGATGTAATGTATTTGTCAAAAGAAAGAAAAATAAATTTTACTATAAAAATAAATTGACTTATTAAAGCATGGGTTTCATGCTTGGTTCATCAATTTCTAGGTCAATACTCCATTGAAGGCTTCTAGCTTTTGTATTGAGTTAATAGAGTCATTGTCATTTTTATTAGACCCTTCTTGGGATTTTGTATCGTGTAAGAAGAAATATTTTTTAGTCAAAAAGATCATTTTTCACCTCCACAACAATTCAGTCCTATCCTCAACAAGTTGGCCTAGATTATGGTTATTCAACCTAGCTAGAAGGATATAAATAAGAAGCAATTTAACCTATTTGATACACACACTCAAGAAGTTCGATCTACAAGAAAGAGAAGCATAAAAGAGAGCGAAATTGTTGGAAAAGAAGATTAGTTGTGAAGACCTAAATCGATTTTTTGGGAATTCTATCTCTCACATGTGCGAAGTTACTAGGCTGTTGTTGGGGCCAAATTTCTGAATGTACTGCAGGACCGAAATTCAGAAGCTGTGGGCCGAAAATCTGTAGCTGCAGTTGGTACTTGGATACTTTGGAAAGGATCATCTACAGGAAGGAAGGGTTGACTTGGTGGCTGGAGGAAGCATTTGTCTAGGTCTAAGAAGTCTTGCATTGTCTAATCTTGATTTGAATCTACTAGTGGAAGAATTGACTAGGTTTTCCCCTATAGAGGGGTTTGTGGTGGGGAGAAAGAAATATCTAGTGCCTATAATCTTCATGTTTGATTTGATGATTGTGATAAAATAATATAAAATAAGAATAAAAATAAGATAATAAGAATACCATAATAACACAAGTAATTATCAACATAATAAAATATTTCTTTCTTTCTGATTTTCTAACACACCTTGATGGAGTGAGTTCATTGGAATGTCATGATAACACATTATTCACATGAAGTATTTTGACATGAAAAGTTTATATGAATAATCATTCGAGTTCATCATCATATTTGGAGACCAAAATATTCTTGTAAATTCACCTCTAGGACTGTATTTGTCCTTGTAAAGGTCAAATTATTGTTGTTTCTAAATGGTTTTGAGGAGGTTGAGTTAATTAAAGAACCAAGGGTAATTATCCAAATTGTGTAAAATAGTTTTTCCTAATTTAGGAAAGAAATTGTTGGTGCCTCCTCCATGAAGGAAGTATGGATCATTATTGATGCTATAATGGACCTTTGATATTAATTCATTTGCTTAGATTGAATCAATATGAGACATCCTTGATTGATTTCATTACATATGCAAATGCATGAAGATTATATGGTTTTAAACATTCTGGATATGGAAAGATAATATGATAATGGTGTTAAGATCTACACTTGTTGCTACCAAAAGTATAGAATAAACTCTTACTGTTATAAGGGTTATTGAAGAGTGTGTGGAACTTATAAGCCTGCTAGTATTCTCTACTAGGGAATTTCAATTGTATGGTGATGTTATGTCTGAAGATAAATGTTTTTTTCAAAGGGAAAAGTATTACAACATTAATGAAGTGTTATCAAGAAAGATGAAAAAGGAGTATGTGTGGTGCACATAATAGAATCTAATGATTACCATATGGTTTGTAAATCTTAGGTAATTCTTGAAGGATATGATTAAGAAATCTCTAATGATTGTCAACAAAACCCTATAGCTAGACCTTAAGTGTTGAAGATTGATGTTTTTGATGAAAGAAGAAACCATTGTTCATTGAAGGAATGACATTATGTTGATAATGAAGATGAGGTTTATAAATTTACAAGATGGATGCAAGAAGCCTAAGATCAAGAGGAATCTGACATTTCCCTATAATCCTGAAAAGATAGGTAACCTATATCTATCTTCCTTATTTATTGTTGTTATTATTTTACTATTAGCCTCTTGTCTTTATATCCTTTCTTGGTTATAATTGTTCTTCCATGGATTCCTAGTGAGGATTGCAGGTACATAGCCAAGGTTACCAAGGCTCTAGTATCATATGGATGTAGTGGTAGAACAAAGAAAATCTTGTGACAAGAGGACACCCAAAATAGACGATTTGTGTTGAGAGATATTGTAGTAAATGAGATTTGAGCTTAAAGGGACAAGAATATCAACAAGTTTGGAGTATACCTTGATTGTGTCCAAGAGAAGTCAATGGTGACTTCCAAATGGATTTACAAAATTGAGTATGCGGCAGATGGAAACATAAAGAGACTAGAGGGTTCTCCCATAAAGAGGGAGAGGATCATGAAAATGCATTTGCTCCATTTTCCAAAAGGACTCATGTGTAATAAGGAGAAGCATTGATAGATATATTTTATTCTGTAATGGAGGGAGTAGTCAGGGATTCCTCAAGAAACTTATCCTAGCATCAAAAGGTGCTGATCTCTAAGTTTGAGATGAAGGACCTAGATTTAATGCATTACCTCATTGAAGCATAATACTGAGACCCCTCATATATTTTTGGGATGATGGATTGATAGACAATACAGTTGATATATAACAATAACTAGAAAGCTACACTGATAGAGGAAGCAACCAGGATTGCCACAACATGATATGTTTCAGAAGGAGCACCCACTTAGGGTAACTAGAAAGTAGCCATAGTGATGGATCCAGTAAAGGAAGTCGATCAGTTTATGGTTGAGCCAAGCCATGTGGCTCAACATGTGTTGAAGTGCCAACATGGTATAGTTGGTCATGGAACAACTAGTTATGGTTTGAGATATGTCTCAAATAGTGAAATACAGTTGCAGGGATTCAGATATTCATATTTGGTAGAGAGTGTGGAGGATAGAAAGAGTTCATCAGGATCATTTGATCAAGTGTAGGTGGAAACCATGATGACAAGTCAACGAACAATGAGATCTAGTACCAAGACATGGTATAGAAGGGAGAAATATGGTTCCATTACTATTCTATAGTAAAGCATATTGCTAATAAAGCTTCTATCCCAGAATGAAATTTGTATACTTCGAGGACAAGCTTGGAATGATTGAGCATGTATATTTGAGCTAGAGGAAGTGATGAAATTGCACCATCAAGGATAGTCATTCTCTACGGGTGAGATTGAGTAGGAAAATGGTTTGGAGAGTTGTTGTGATAACATCAAGGATAGACATTATCCCTCTGTGTTGACCAAAATTACGGAGAATGGCCCGACAAAGGACATTTATTCTTCCTGTGTCAATTATGTTGACCAAAATGAGGAAGAATGGTCCTAGAGGCCCAGAATCACTTAGTTGAGTGGGTTCCTTTCAACATCAGGCTCATAATCTCCAGCTAGGTTGAGTGAGTGCATTTAGCATGAGGACCGGAATTACTCATGGAGAGTGAGGCCTTTGGAGATTCACCATGAGTCAGAGATATTGACCAAGATGATGGTGAACCAATACTAGTCCATATACCATGTGTGAGAGGGATCGAACTTATGGTGACTAGTTGATGTTAATGATGCACCATGTGTCAAGAATACCGACTAGGATTATAGTGCACCATAGGTTAGATGTATCGACCAAAATTATGGTAACTAGTTGAAGTTGTGGATTTATTATTCGTCAAAGCTGCTAACTATGTAATTAAATGATGTTGATGTTGATGATGAATTGTTATAATTTTTTCTTAGAAAAATTTATCAACAAGAGAACATCTAGATAGTTATTATGAATACCTCCCTAGCTAAGAGGGAGTGTTGAATTTTGTAGCTATATTCAGTCTTCATAATCAATAGTTTATCCCTTGAAATTATATGTAATGAAAAATAAAGGCATGTTCTTCATTTTGGCTTCAAAAGAAAGAAAAATTTGAATTTCTAATATTGAATTTTTGGCTCCAAAACATAAATTTAGCTCTCCAAGAATTCTGGTTTTCTTGCCCCTATAGTCACACCAATTCAGTTCACTAGAAGACTATATATAAAGGTTTTGTCCTCCTCCTTAAGAAAGCAATACATATCACCTAAGGAAAAAAGGAAAGGGTGGATATAAGGCAGAGCATAGGGTGGATATAAGGCAATGTATAGGATGAATCTAAGTAAGAGAATAAAAGATGAATATAAGACAACGAAATGAGGTAGATTTTTTGGACATACAAAGCAGCGTGACCGAGATTCTTAGGCACAATGAGAAGTTCAAATTCAGCCTTAGTAGATATAACCAAGCCAAGTTCATTAGGCATCGTTTTGACCTGACCGGAGGGTAGTTTGACTAGGCATGACTAGGGCTATGTTACTAGTTAGTTTGAATTTGTATTTTAGATGTATCTCTTGTTGAACTGAATAATTTCTCTAAGGAAAAGGTTGTTGGTTTTTTCCCCATGTGGGTTTTCCCAATGTACAATTTGTGTGTCCCTTGATTGGCTATCTTTTTATGATCCTACTATCAATTTTTTTCTATTGTTTAAGATATTATATATAATTGCTTAATGATGAATGTGAAATACAAATGGATTTAAAGTAAAAATCATTAGAATTAATTATCAGTTAGAAGATCTTGAAAAATAAACATCCTCTCATTCTAAACATTAAGAAAATTGGGAAAATTTGGGGTAGCACGTGACAAGGTACAGTAACCCCCTATGTCATTGTGTTCCATGCAATTCATTTACTCCCTTTATCTTCACACACCTTGAGTATAGGGGAGTGATGGCATTTTGATCTCTTCTTTGACCTCGCACTCTAGATATTGATTACTCCAATGGATTTTGCAATTATGAAGGTTCATGGAGTCTATAGTAGGATAGCATGTGAGATTAACTCTAGGATCACTGATTTTTTTCCTGAGACCAGCCTCCTACTCTCATGTTGACAATTCCCTGCCACTTCAGGCTTTATTTTATTTGGAGGTGCTTTATATAGCTTCACCTATGCAGCGTTTCCAGTTTTATCTATGGTGGTGGGCATATCTTATAGGGAAGAGGCTTCATTAGTATCAGTGATAATTCCAACAACAATGGTTCCCTCTTGTCTCTCTTGGGTACTGGATTTATTCTGGAGTAACCTTGTCAATTAGTCTTTGTTGGTTGCATTATCATTTATGAGTTTTGCCTCTTTTTCTAGAACTACTTGGTACTCTCCTATTCTAGCTTGTTCCTTGCATTCTTTAATTTAGGGTAGCCTCTTCCATTTACATGGTTAGCTTTGTGCTTTTGTGTCTCTATTTTTGAATCCATTTCGTCAACGAAGTTAGTTTGTTGCGCCATCTCTCAATCTCATGTATCACTATCATAGGTTTTCTTGGGGTGTTCTTTGTCTCTCTTGGTGAATTATGGTTTTTCATCTATGCTTGGACTATGTTATATGTTACAGGGTTACCTTTTTCCTCCTCTGGGCAACCTTTTCCTTTGCCTCATTCCTTAGTTTCCCTCTTTCTATACTCTGATGCCTCTTGTCCATCATGCAAGAAGCAATGGAGGTCTTTCTTGCCATTAATCCGAGCATGTGCACAAAAAAGGACAATTCTTCTCGAATTGTTGGTAACCCGGATTGCAGTAATTTCTCCCAACAAATTGAATCTCATGACCTTGAAACAATGGAAATTAAATGGAAGTTGCACTGGCAAATGACAACAACCATAACCCTTCTTAAAGAAATTCAAACCTTAAAGGGAAATTAGCTCAATAGGAGGATGAAATTGACGCTCTTAGACAACAAATAGTAGGTTTAAAGGTGCATCACCCAGGAATTTATATTTATACTTCCAACAATAGTGTTTCTAATCGAGGTGATGGAAAATTACTTCTATATCTCAACCTGCAACTTGAAGATGACCCCCCCCCCCTCAATTCTTTGATGTACTCACTCCATAAATGTGTTTTGCTTTTTGGTCTTTTTTTTTTAAGTTCATGTCTACAACCTATTAGTTATATTTGGCTTACAATATAGATTTTTGTAATTCCTGAAAGCTTCTCTCTAGATGACCCACCACTAGATGAATTATTGTAACTATTTCACAAGTCACTGTTGAGTTCGGATGCAGATTTTATAGAAAGCTTCTCATTTTTTTTATAATATATATAAAAGAATTTTAATCAAAGTCACTTCTAACTTAAAAGGGGTTGTCATAAGTCCACAGGTCTTGGATAGATGGTGATTGGGTGCTTTGTTAAGGCATTCCTTGATGTGAAGTCACCAGTTCAAGTCCCCTCCCACATCCGGGTGATATATTGGACATGATGAAGATGTAGTCTTGCCAAGCTTACAAAAAAAATAGGGGGGTTGCCATAAATATTTTAATTCTTGGTTAAATCATTGGAGAATAGAGAAGGAGATCAGTTTGAGAAATATTGGTGCTATTAAAAATACTATTAGATCTATATTTAAGGAGAATTTTTTGTGTGACAAAGAAATAAAGAATGAGATAAAATTAATATACTATAAAGAAGTTTATATCATTCTAAAAGGTTAAAATATCTCGCTACTATCCCAGCTTAAAGAATAAAAACCAACGTTGCTAGAACAAACTCTCATGAACTCTATAGTAAGACAGAGCATCCAACTATTCTTAAAATGTTAAGAGATGAAAGCTTGTCATTTTTATAATATTAAAAAGGTGGAGGATGAAAAACACTTTATTTAAAATGTTCTATATATATCCACATTAATTGTCAATTTCAAAATATTTGTAACAATATACCTTCGTAACATGTTAATTTATCAAGATTACAAAAATTTGGGTAAAATCGTCTCCAATATTTTTAGCATGAAAAATAAAAATTTAAACAATTCTTTCACCTTTTTCTTCAAATTCAATAAATAATTATTTAATCATTATCTTTATATAAAATATGTTTTTTAATTAATTAAAATTATAAATAAATTTAAATTACTACACTTATAATATATATGATTTATCCAAATATTTTAATTATCAATAAAATGGTCTAATGACAATAATTAAATACCAATAATGTAACGTGTAATAAAATTCATTCTTTTAATATTCGATTCTTAATATACTCCAAGTATTATTACTTGGAAAATGATTTAATCTGAAATTTATTTAAAAAAAAAAAAAATTATATCATGATATTTTAATATAAAACTAATTCATATTAATTAATTAATTATAAAATATGGTTTGTGAAAGGAATAAATTTTATCACAATTCTAATCAAATATCAAATAAACAAATTCTACTCTTGCTAAATTCTTTTCTTGAGCCCGGTTCTTTTTTCTCATGCTGACAATTATTATTTTTCTTTTGATCGATCATCATTTTTTATTTTTATTTCTCACGCTTTCCACTCTTGCTAGTATTTATCTCATTCCTTTACTTTTCTTCTTGGCAAGTTTAGTCTTGATGATGAATGTTATATTAAATAAGAAAAATATATAATTAACTTTAGAGTAAAACTAATGTTATACATCTCACAACGAAATAATAAATGTTATGTTAAATTAGAATAAATAATATATTATATTTAAATATTATTAAATTAGGATATATATTATTAAAGGAGATGTAATTCCCTTTGGCCTTATGGAGCAAATATTGTGACGTTATAACAAACCCTAGATAATAGAGAAAAAAAGGAAGTGTATTGCCAAAAAAAATATTACCACATGGAGAGCTACATTAATGAAATTTCAAATAATTTGACTTACAAATATCATAGATAGCCCTAAACAATCGACTATGGCATAATCGTTGGTAGAAGCTTGGGTAAGAGGCCAACAATGTTATGGTTGAATTAAAAACCCCTAACATGCGGCACACGCCATTTTGCTTAACCTCCAATCTCACTTCACTGTAATGGAAACCTTTTAAACCATATTTTATCACTTCTTAGTCATGTTTTTTTTGCATTTTTCTTAAGACAATTGGTAATTATAGATGGAGTAATTATAATTACATAGATAAGAAGAGGATTAATGTTAGAAGACAAATTTGGGTAAGTAAATTTATTTGTTTGTTTATATTTGATTTTTATTGTTTATTTATTTTTTAAGTTTTGTAGGATTTTTTCTTTCATTTTCTTAAAAAAGAAAAGAAAAAAAGAGTAGGTTATATCTATATTTAAATGGTGATGCAGGGGCATTAGACTCAATTAAATACTTTGTATCCTAGTAGATATAGGGGGTCTCATGTTTTCAAATTTTCATGTAAATACTAGCATTTTAAATAAAATGGTGAGGAATTGTAAATGTCCTCTAACCTCTAGAGAACATGAGAGGAGAAGTTAATGAGTTAGGAAGAGGAAAAGGCAGTTTCAGTTATTTAGGAATCGAGGCTAACTCTAAGACCTTGGAGGATTCCAAGAGTCCTTATTGAGTTGTCAAGGAAACATAATCGATTCATTCCTCTTTTGTATAAATGTAGCTAGAAAGTAGCAGAGTAGTAGGAGTAGTAAGAATAGTGGCCATCGAATAGAAGATTTGGCCTAATATGATGCTGTGAGTAGATGTCTCTGTAATTGATGATATTTGTATATATATATATATACTGATGAAGAGTGATCTCAATTCCTGTGTGAAGTTATATGTGTTGTTGATTTCATTCTACATGAAGCACAATTAGGTTCAGAGGGCTAGCTGAAACTCTGTATTAACAGTTGAATTGATGTCTCTGTGTGAATGACAATCGATGAGATTTTGGCCTTCTGAGGAAAGGAACAAGTGGTGCCAATTCTGTTTGTTTAAGCATTGCTACAAGGCCATGGGATTGAATCTGAATTCCGTTGATTGAAATCGATTGCATCGATGTATGATTGTGAGTTATAAACAATGGAAAGGGTTTTGGTAATTTCGATGTCAGTGGTTGACCCTTGAGTACGCATCGAACTTTGAATGATGAATCATTATCAAAGGGGGGTGAATCGATTCCAAGTCTTAGGCGGATAAGACGTGTTTGAAGGGAGTAATTCTCTCTGGTTAGCTGAAACCTTGAATCGGAATTCTGAATGAATCTTGTTGAATCGGAGGAATGATCGACTCTCTGGTAGCTGAGTGGAGTGTCAATGGCATAACGAATTCCGCGAATGGGTTGCTTGGCTCAATTGATGCGTTGGAGAACTGTGTAATAGAATCGTGAAGAAAACAACGTTTAAGAATTAGAATGGAACTGTGAGTGAAGAAGTCGTGGAACCGTGCGTGAACAGTAAAACCAAAAGTGGAAAATCGGTGGGTTTGCACCTCTCAAAAGTGGTAAACGGATTTTGTAGAAAAAATGTGATACGCGTCGATGTAGGACACGTGTCCTTGAGCGGTATCGGAATACCGCGAGTTTCGCGTAATTTCGGGGCTCTAAAGTTTGGAAACAAAGAAAAAATGTGAAATTCACTTCTATCCACTCAATCAGCGATCGGAGCGCGATAAACCTTGGACCGTTAGATCCGTTCTGCTATTAGTCAAGGTAAGTCTCTGTGGGACCCAATGTTGTTTATTGATTGGCGTTTGATATTTAATCAAGGTCAGAGATATACATATGTATGCGAAGGTTGATTTATAAGGTTGATAATTGCGCACTTTCTCAACAGGGATTTCAATTTATATGACGGGCTTTAGTTATAAGCTCAATTGTTATGGGTGAGACTTTTGATGGCCCGAGTACTATATGGAGTCGGGGTTGATAGAAACTATAAAGTTGATGCGTATATGTGTGATGACTGAAGGGGATGTTAACCCAAGGTTTCATATAAATTATTCACCATTCATAAGTAGGTCGTGGAATATAGTTTTAGAACTATAAGGTGTAAAGAGGTGAGATGACCTCCGCTCTGAAGCACTAATCTTGAGGGTTATAAATATGGTTTGAATACATGGTAGAATGTTCACATAGATGTTGATATGCGTATGGTCGAGATTATATGTTGGTGTTATTTAACTAATGCCAGCTTGGTAGGTCTCAGAAGAAAAGGGTGCATATGTATGCATCGTGGTTCTTGTATAACCATAAGGGAATTGTTGCATTAATATCTCAATTCTCGGAATTGAGATATTAAAATAACCCAGATTTGTTTATTCAAAATTTCCAACTCAGAAGTCAGAAAGGGCATGAGTTACCCAGATTGTGGATTTGGTTGGGCAGTGAAATTTAAATACATTTATACACATCTTGAGTTTGAAATTTTGAGAAGAAACCGAGATTGTGGGTTTTATCTCCATCATAGTGGTATTAGAGCTAGAATTGAATTAGCTCTTTGAAAATTGATTTTTGGAATGCACATGAACTAAACAGGAAAGAAAAATTGATGTTTAAATCTGTTTAACAAGGATTGCAGATTTGATTTGGCACACAATGAAGAGGTCCCCAGATGTGCAGAGTCTGGAATTGAAGAGAGCACAGCGATAGCTCTGTTTGAAGTAAAAGATCTTTTTGTAATTAAATATGAGAGTGTGATGTAAAGAAATCAGATTTTTGAAAACTGACAAAGATTGCAAACATACAGGGATACAGTGAAGGTGATCGCAGAATTACAGAGTCCAATTGGAGGACAAGTGTTTTGAAGACTGCAGATTTGAAGAAGGAAGATCAGATTCTAAGACCTGATAGGCAACGAGGATACACAGAATTACAATGAACAGGAATTGCAGAGTGAGTGGAAGACAATAACATGATCTTGTAGAATTCAGAGTGCAGACAATTGAAGAATCTCAGTAGAAGCATATCACAACTTTGAGAATAGCGATAAAAGAATCCAGCAGAGAATTCTGAAGTGAAGAGTAAGGTGTGGCAGAACCTGGAAGAATTCCCAACGGAGGTTGGATGAGAAGAGAACAGAGGTGTTCTTGAGGGAAGTTACAGAGTGAAGCATAGGAAGAGCAGAAGAGAGTGCTCAGAAGGTTCCAGCAGACAGGGGACCAGTACTTGCCAAAAGCCAGATCCGGAGGAAGGGATTGGTGAGGTAAGTTGCAGCAAGAGAGCTTGCTGTTGTAGAGGCTTAGTGCGGCTTGTAGGAGAAAATGGCTATTGATAGCCATAGCAGAGATTGCAGAGGTTCTGAGAGAGGCCACAGCAGAAGAGAGGAAGATTCCAAAGCAAGTGGCATAAGGCAGCAGTTAGTTGATGAAGAATGGCAGAAAGAGATAGCTGAGATTACAAAACAGTTTTATAAACTAGAGAGGGTGATAGAAGAAATCCAGTGAGTTGGTTGGCTCATGAGGAAGAGTGTGAAATGGAAACCATTACAGTTGAGGTTGAGGCAAAAGAAGATTGCCTTATTGAGAGAAGAACTCAGAGCAGCTGAGTTGAAAGAAGAAATTTTTTCTTGTGAAGCAGAATAGAGCACAGATGAAGAGTGGAGATCTGCAAGAGATCTTGTGAGACATGATGAAGACTTGAGGCAGAAAGAAGCTTGTCTTACTGAAGAGGAAGTCATTGGGGATTTCCTGAGTTATTGGACAAGTCCAGATGATGTAAGGGCTTGTGTTTTTTAGCCTGACAAATGTGAAGTGGTGACAGACTCCACAGAGGAGGAAGAACTCAAGGTTCTTGAACCAAAGATGGAAATTGAAGATTCCATGTGCAGACCTGTTCAAGAAGAAGTGTTTGAGGAAGCATCCAAGACTGAAAAGTCTTGTGATTTTGAAACTAAAAAGTTGTGTATGTCTGCAGGTACACCACTGGAAGAGGAGAAAGCTTTAAGGTTTGCTGAGGAGGAGACATTGAATCTGAAATATTTTCAGATCAATGCTGAGACAGTGAGATCTCAGGGAGAGATGAAGAAACAAGAGTCAAATGAAGATATTTAGCAGAATGCTAAGGCTGAGAGAGAAGGACCAGCAGAGGATTGGTTAAGAACAAGCAGAGGCATAAAGGGTTGTGTAAGGTTCCCAAAATCTACTCCAATTGAAGTTGTTGAGTTGTATAGGAGGTTGGATTTTAAAAGAAGGAAATTGGAGGAGCAGAGGACCTATGCACAAGATGAGTTGCTGAAGAAGCAAGGCAGCAAAATTGTCATGAATGACAATCAAAGACCAGAGGATGAGAAAATGATTCAGCAAAATGAAGGAGTTAATTTTGGTGAATCACAGCAGAAGAGCATTCATGAAGCAAATGATGGAAGGAAAGAGAGACTAGTTGACAATCTCATAAAGGATGTAGATCAACATGCTGGGGTGCTGACAGAAGATTTAGAAGGAAGTTCAGAACAACACACTGATGTGTTGTCAAAGGAGGAAAATGTATTAAGACCTTGGAATTTTATTGCTGATGATTCGTGTGTTAATAATGCAGAGAAAGAGGAAGAACAACAGCTGGAAGTTGTCAGAGAGGTGAATAAGAAGGAAACTGTGTTGGCTGAAAATATAGTGAAGGATCATCATTTGGACATGGTGATTGGAGCAGTGGAGATGACTCTAACAGCTGAAGAGAAAGATGATGAAGAATTGCTGAGTCTTGAACCGGACTTAGAATTGCTGGGAGAAGAATTGGTGACTAGGTCATCAACTGAGACCACTGGGTCTCATGGTTTTAGCACTGATAGTTTGTTTATGTGCACAGGTGATGTAGAAGACAATTCATCCTTTGGAATTGTCTTGGGAAAAGAAAAATTGTTGTTGAAGGAAGATGAGACAGCCATGTCTCATATGCAGGAATTTGTCACTGCTGATGACAGGGAAGAATTGGCTAGTCTGCTGGGCCAAGAGCGGACTGGAGGGCAGATTTTAAAAGCTGCTAAAGTGAGGAAGTTTTAACATTCCATGCTGACAGAAGATGAAGATGCTGAAGCCAGATTTCAACATATGGATGATATGAGTGTACAAGAAAGATCGTTGAATTGTCTGTTGGGAGAAATTATGCAAGAGAAATAAAATTCAGACACTGGAACAAGGATGCCTAAAGCTGTGAAGAAAAGAGGAGCAGATACTAGCTTGCAGAATCAAGTTTTGTTGACTAGTATGCTGGATGAGTATGTCACTGCTGGTAGAAAATTAAATAGTGATTTGGTTTCTAAAAGTGAGTTTACAAATGACGAACAAAAACATGTTGCAGAGGGACAGGAAGTTTGGGAGGAAGCAACACCCATGGTGGCAACTGAAGCAGCATGGGGGATGACATCTACAGGAGTAGTAAACATGCTTAGTAACAACAGTAACTGCAAGATCAGCAACAGAGATTGAAATCAGCAGCAGAGGGCAAGGTAATTTCCAGCTAGAGAATAAGCTGGACATGGAGATTGAATACATCAGAAGACTGATGGTAAGGGTGTCTCTGAAGCATCAGACAACAGCAAGGAAACAGAAGGATTTTTGTACAGGGAGGAAAAAAGTAGATTGTGAAAGTATATCTGGAGGTGATTTACAAAATAAGGTCGGGAAACCGGGAGAATTGCAGAAGAAGAATGATGTAGCTGATGGACAGCAGCAAAGCAAAGTATGGGATCTAGGAGGCAGAGATTAAAGAGACATGATTAGGATATCATGAACAAATTGAAGCTTTGCAGGGGCATTAGGCTTAATTAAATACTTTGTATCTTAGTAGATATAGAGGGTCTCATGTTTTCAATTTTTCATGTAAATACTAGCATTTTAAATAAAATGGTGACAAATTGTAAATGTCCTCTAACCTCTAGAGAACATGAGAGGAGAAGTTAATGATTTAGGAAGAGGAAAAGGAAGTTTCAGTTATTTAGGAATCGAGGCTAACTCTAAGACCTTGGAGGATTCCAAGAGTCCTTGTTGAGTTGTCAAGGAAGAAGAATTGATTCATTCCTCTTTTGTATAAATGTAGCTAGAAAGTAGTAGAGTAGTAAGAGTAGTAAGAATAGTGGCCATCAAATAGAAGATCTGGCCTAATATGATGTTGTAAGTAGATGTCTCTGTAATTGATGATATTAGTATATATATATATATACTGATGAAGAGTGATCTTAATTCCTGTGTGAAGTTATATGTGTTATTGATTTCATTCTACATGAAGCACAATTAGGTTCAGAGGGCTAGCTGAAACTTTGTATTAACAGTTGAATTGATGTCTCTGTGTGAATGACAATCGATGAGATTTTTGCCTTCTGAGGAAAGGCACAAGTGGTGCTAATTCTGTTTGTTTAAGCATTGCTACAAGGCCATGGGATTGAATCTGAATTTTGTTGATTGAAATTGATTGCATCGATGTATGATTGTGAGTTATAAACAGTGGAAAGGGTTTTGGTAATTTCGATGTCAATGGTTGACCCTTGAGTACGCATCGAACTTTGAATGATGAATCGTCATCGAAGGGGGGTGAATCGATTCCAAGTCTTAGGCGGATAAGACGTGTTTGAAGGGAGTAATTCTCTCTGGTTAGTTGAAGCCTTGAATCGGAATTCTGAATGAATCTTGTTGAATCGGAGGAACGATCGACTCTCTGGTAGCTGAGTGGAGTGTCAATGGCATAACGAATTCGGTGAATGGGTTGCTTGGCTCAATTGATGCATTGGAGAACTGTGCAATAGAATCGTGAAGAAAACAGCGTTTAAGAATTAGAATGGAACCGTGAGTGAAGAAGTCGTGGAACCGTGTGTGAACAGTAAAACCAGAAGTGGAAAACCGGTGGGTTCGCACTTCTCAAAAGCAGCAAATGGATTCTGTAGAAAAAATGTGATACGCGTCGACGTAGGACACGTGTCCTTGAGCGGTATTGGGATACCACGAGTTTCGCGTAAGTTCGGGGCTCTAAAGTTCAGAAGCAAAAAAAAAAAATGCGAAATTCGCTTCTATCCACTCGATCAGCGATCAGAGCGCGATAAACCTTGGACCGTTGGATTCGTTCTGTTATTAGTCAAAGTAAGTCTCCATGGGACCCAACGCTGTTTATTGATTAGTGTTTGATATTTAATCAAGGTTAGAGATATACATATGTATGCGAAGGTTGAGTTATAAGGTTGATAATAGCACACTTTCGCAACAACGATTTCAATTTATATGACGGGCTTTAGTTATAAGCTCAATTGTTATGGGTGAGACTTTTGATGGCCGAGTACTATATGGAGTCGGGGTTGATATAAAATATAAATTTGATGTGTATATGTGTGATGACTGAAGGGGATGTTAACCCAAGGTTTCATATAAATTATTCACCATTCATAAGTAGGTCGTGGAATATAGTTTTAGAACTATAAGGTGTAAAGAGGTGAGATGACCTCCGCTCTGAAGCACTAATCTTGAGGGTTATAAATATGGTTCGAATACATGGTAGAATGTTCACATAGATGTTGATATGCGTATGGTCGAGATTATATGTTGGTGTTGTTTAACTAATGCCATCTTGGTAGGTCTCAGAAGAAAAGGGCGCATATGTATGCATCGTGGTTCTTGTATAACCATAAGGGAATTGTTGCATTAATATCTCAATTCTCGGAATTGAGATATTAAAATAACCCAGATTTGTTTATTCAAAATTACCAACTCAGAAGTCAGAAAGGGCGTGAGTTGCCCGGATTGTGCATTTGGTTGGGCAATGAAATTTAAATACATTTATACACATCTTGAGTTTGAAATTTTGAGAAGAAACCGGGACTGTGGGTTTTGCCCCCATCAAATGGTTAGGTGGTCTCAACTTGCACATTGAAAAACCAAATTTGTTGGCCACCTAACTGCATTATAAGTCATCCAAGAACAGAATAGTTTAAGATTGTCTAGCAAAGCTATATATGTCTGAGTATCTTTAATTATCCTAAAATCTAAATAATTGAAACATAATATCAAAGTCTGCAAAGCCTTCATCTATACATAGAAAAAATTGAAGCCAAAACTATGCATAAACATGCTACTAGTCATCCGAAGAGTCCACAGGTGTTGGGTCTTTCGTACTCGAACCAGGAAGTTTCGTCTAAGGGAGACATGGGATATGTTTCTCGATGTGATTGGGATAGGCATTCTTTTGCTGGATGAGGAATTGTATAAGCTGAAATTCCTTGTGAATTTCCTGGAGACCATGATCAGTCTTGGAATGGCCAGCTAAAGGATTCATTAGAGCTCTTGCCATGACATTCTTCATCAACCAGTAAAGGTAGATAGTTTTTTTGTATTGAGAGGATCAGCCTCTAGAGTGTATAGGATCTGGCACCAAGTCA
This sequence comes from Pinus albicaulis, assembly GCA_034641835.2. Lineage (NCBI taxonomy): Eukaryota > Viridiplantae > Streptophyta > Pinopsida > Pinales > Pinaceae > Pinus > Pinus albicaulis. The sequence continues at coordinate 426,011,436 of CM076577.1, read as the reverse complement.
CGTCATTCCTCATCCAACTCTGCATCAGATATCCGTTGATTTAATTCTTCCTCCCAACCCGATATTAACTAACAAACCTGAGTCGACGTGCCGATATGGTAAGACTGGGTTGAGTCTCGAAGTGGATTTGTGACCCCTACCTAGAGCTTGGCAAGGCTGGGGTGTTCAGCTTCCCCATCATTGCCTTGTATTTCTATTATGCCCACGACCTCCACTGGCAAAGGAGCCTTTTTTGGAAGAGGGGCGCACCATGTTTCTCTTCAAACAAACAATACAATGATATGAAACCCTGAAATAGATAGCCAAGACCTCGAGCTCGAAGCAATTGACAAGCTTAAGGTCTCGATGCACACACTGTAAATTTAGACCTGTAAGGATACCACAGTAGAAGTCCATATAATAGTGAGCGGTAAGGGCAAAAACCAAACAATTTCCCATGGGTATGAAATGGGTTTGTTGAGAGAAGCTGAAAACATCAACCCAGGGCTCCCCGAGCCATCTTAAGACAAAACACAGAGTTGATTCGGGCGATTCCTTACCCAAGAAGCCTCTTCTCTTAAATACCAGCAAATTCATTGAACAAAAAAGGTAATAAACACAGTCATCCCTGCAAGAGATACACGTTGAATTATGATACATAGAGCTCAAGTACATGCCCATTCAGGACAGTAAGATTCCAAAATAGACAAAAATAATTTCACAGTATTCAAACAGCCCATCAGAAAAAACAACACTTTCTGCCCAAATTTCAGGGATGGGTTTCCTTCTAACTCCAGACATCGGTTCAGAGACTATTTGCCATCGAAATATCAAATGGACTTGATTTTTAGGGGAAAGAGTATAAGAGAATCGCATTGAAATAACATACCCTTTGTCGCCGACTGCAGGGAGGAAGAAATCGTCTGCCCCAGGGTGGCATAGCTCGTGAGGCACCTTCTCTTTCGTCCCCAAGCTTTCCAGAAAACTTGAAATCATTCCAGTATCACTTCCTCCTAAACGGTCAGAGATACTGTCATAAAACCCCGGCGAGGAGATGTCCCCTCGTCACCGCCCCCCCCTTTCCCACTTTATGATGCAGGAGCATCTAACCCCTCCTTAATCAAAGAAGAATCCGAAAAGGAGCGAGGAGGACGTGGCCACAAAAACCATATTTTCGTTAAAATTCATATTATTAATGGAGTTTGTTGAGTGATTTCGGGAGAGATTTTTGTGGATTGTAACAGATTCACGCCTTTGTAAATGCTTTATAAGCACGTTTGTATGTGTGAGATAGAGGGGGGCACGAGTGAGAACACAATGTAATCGGTGTGGATTTAGTGACTAAGGCTGCAATGCCTTAGTTATATTGTGTTTTGTATATAATAAAAAATATGTGTATTACCAATTTTCTGTATGTCGAGTTATGGGTTTTTGTAGTTTAAATCTATGAGTTAATTTCTGTGTTGCAAGCTTGTTGATCGACCATCGATCACTTCAAGATCGATGGCGATCTAAATATCGTTTAACTATTATATATAGAGGTCGATTATAATCATGAAATGCAGGAAGGCTCTGTTGAATAAATACAGTCGAAGGTTCTTGAACAGCGAGATGTTGGATCGGACCGAGAGATGTTCACATTGCAATAGATCACGGGCATGAAATGTTATAAGCTCTTGTTCGAAGTTAGATCGAACCCGAGAAATATCATAACACTGCAATAGCGATCACCGATTGGTATTGCATCGGCGGATGTGAAATGTTATACTAAACATTGATTGATGTGGAATCGGGATTGGAGAGTTCGGTTGACAATCAATCGCATTGTAATTCCCGACTGCCGATTGTTGTAAACGTTGATTTCCGATTTCCGATTGAATCGGATCGGAATTACAGGGATTGTATCGGATCGGAGCGACAGAGATTAACATCGCGTCGGGCTATGGAGATCACAAATAGTTTGAGAATCGTATTGCCGATTGCCGATATTTATAGAGGCGATGGTATATATTTTGAGACCTGTATAAAGTGGATTGGAGCAGAATTTATATAATACTCCCGTATGTTTGTATGGTGTGGGGTTTTTAAACCTTAACGCCTATATTTGAATGATTGCAATGGTTACTGAGTCCAATAAAAGGGATGGCTTGATATTTAATGAAGATCCACGATTGTGATTTTAAAGGGCTTAAAGCCGAAAACGCTTCCGATAAGACTTAGTGGGCCCATAACCCACAGGTCCAGGATCGAAATTTTTACATGAAAAGGGATTTTGGTGATACCCCAAGATCTCTTTTCATCAAGTGGTATCAGAGCAGGGAAAGGATTTCCTGCGAGAAGGAAGAAGAATGCAAGCAGAAGGGGAAAGAGGTACAGTTGTGTTAAGCTGGAGAGTTTATGGTCTCACCGTCATGCAGATGGTGGTAGAAAAAGGTGAGAAGATTTGCAGCAACCTAGAGCAAGGTGTGCTCAATTAGTTCCAGAGGAGAGAACCAGAAGGATACCAAAAGACCAAGTGCGGAGGGCTTGGTGAGGTATCGTGTAACAGAGGAGACTGTTACTGCAGAGGTTGGTTGCAGCTCACAGAAGATCATGAAGGCAATTCCACTGAAGAAAGGGAGTGGGTAGAATTGCTAAGGATAAGGAGAAGTATATGACCAGGAGGTCATAAAAAATTTTGTACCTCGGGAGTCTGATGCAGGAGCATCTAACCCCTCCTTAATCAAAGAAGAATCCGAAGAGGAGCGAGGAGGATGTGGCCACAAAAACCATATTTTCGTTAAAATTCATATTATTAATGGAGTTTGTTGAGTGATTTCGGGAGATATTTTTGTGGATCGTAACAGATTCACGCCTTTGTAAATGCTTTATAAGCACGTTTGTATGTGTGAGATAGAGGGGGGCACGAGTGAGAACACAATGTAATTGGTGTGGATTTAGTGACTAAGGCTGCAATGCCTTAGTTATATTGTGTTTTGTATATAATCAAAAATATGTGTATTACCAATTTTCTATATGTCGAGTTATGGGTTTTTGTAGTTTAAATCTATGAGTTAATTTCTGTGTTGCAAGCTTGTTGATCGACCATCGATCACTTCAGGATCGATGGCGATCTAAATATCGTTTAACTGTTATATATAGAGGTCGATTATAATCGTGAAATGCAGGAAGGCTCTTTTGAATAAATACAGTCGAAGGTTCTTGAACAGCGAGATGCCGGATCGGACCAAGAGATGTTCACATTGCAATAGATCGCGGGCATGAAATGTTATAAGCTCTTGTTCGAAGTTAGATCGAACTCGAGAAATATCATAACACTGCAATAGCGATCGCCGATTGGTATTGCATCGGCGGATGTGAAATGTTATACTAAACATTGATTGATGTGGAATCAGGATTGGAGAGTTCGGTTGACAATCAATCGCATTGTAATTCCCGATTGCCGATTGTTGTAAACGCCGATTTCCGATTTCTGATTGAATCGGATCGGAATTACAGGGATTGTATCGGATCGGAGTGACAGAGATTAACATCGCGTCGGGCTATGGAGATCACAAATAGTTTGAGAATCGTATTGCCAATTGCCGATATTTATAGAGGCAATGGTATATATTTTGAGACCTGTATAAAGTGGATTGGAGCAGAATTTATATAATACTCCCGTGTGTTTGTATGGTGTGGGGTTTTTAAACCTTAACGCCTATATTTGAATGATTGCAATGGTTACTTAGTCCAATAAAAGGGATGGCTTGATATTTAATGAAGATCCACGATTGTGATTTTAAAGGGCTTAAAGCCGAAAACGCTTCCGATAAGACTTAGTGGGCCCATAACCCACAGGTCCAGGATCGAAATTTTTACATGAAAAGGGATTTTGGTGATACCCCAAGATCTCTTTTCATCACTTTACCATTAATAAATTACAGTAAAGAGAAAGTGTGTGAGGGTGGTAACAAGACCACCTGTCGTCCTTACTTATCCGGGCAATATCCATGGCAGAAATCCAGAGATTCCTCGTTGTCAGTTTGCACCCCCGGGGATTTTTATTATTTATTTTAAAATAAGTAATAATTTATTTTAATATGGGGATATTCATTTATAAGAGATATCTTTTACAATTTAATGTGAAATATCTGAATTTCAATTGTAAATAAAAATTGTGTATGTTTTTTTCGTAGAAAAAAACCGTCATTTTTATTATAATATCAAGGAATAAAAATTACATTCCATAGACACACCATGTGTTGTATGCAAATTCAGAGCAAGAATGAGTTTGTTACAATGAGTAATGATCTGTCAAATGGGGTTCAGTGAAAGAAACCCTAGCGTTAAGAAGCCCCGAACCACAAAGCAAAGAGAAATTGAAAAAAATTGGGCACATGCCAAACCAATAAAAATGTTCAAGCATGCAGGCCTACAGAAAACCTAATACGGAGTAAATAAAATGGCATGGAAAAGACAAAAAGGAAAAAGAAATAGTCCAACAAAAATCATGGAGTCAAAAAACCCATGAAGGAAATATAGCTATCTAACGACCCCGCAGACAGGCTAATCGCCAATCAAAGCCAAAATCCTAGGCATAGGTCTCCCAAGTACCCTAATAACAAGCCCGAAGAGGGTAGCAGAAAGAATTGGACCAAAATTCCCGAAAGAGTCTGCAGCAAACGCAAGCAGACCCAACAAAAACGCCGCAACAAAATAATGACGACGTCGCCGGGAAGAAGTTTCAGCATAATGCCTCCACAACGAGCACCATGGGGTAGCAACAGTCGCCATACGAAGGGCCACGACCACCCAAAACCATAGGCATTGGTAACCCAAAAAGCCCAAAAAAAAAAACACCTGCATCTAACTCCAAACGAACCACGGCGGTAATGACAACATCTACAGAGGCACAAAATGGAGCAAAAGCGGCAAGGGTACCATATTGACCCCACTCCCTCAACTCCCAATGACTTCAACTGCATAGAAAGGAGGCATAAACCACGTACTGAAGTGGCAAAGGAGCCATATCATCCCCACTCCCTCAACTCCCTGCACAAAAATCGACAATGCATCATCGCAGGAGAAAACACAAGCCGACGAAGGAAAAACAAGTGTGGTTGTAGGACAGCCCGCAGTAGGGCAAAAAAGCATCAACAACAATCTAGAAACATGTGCCACAAGCCACAAAGAGAAGCAACACCATTCGTGTCAGGTAAGGAAGCGGATAACAGGGCGACTACGAATCAAAGGGAGAGGAAAATAGTCAAAATGAGGGTTGCGGCAGCAAGGGTTCTTGTCATCAAGCCCTCCGCCTTCGAAATTTTTTGTGTGTTAATCTTTACTTTTAATAAAATATTGTAATATCAATTTTAAATACATAAATATATTAAGTAATTGAAATAAAATAATTTTTAATAATTAAAACATGTATGTGTCATATTACTTAGTATGAGGGAGATATGTAATGTTATCCATATTTAAAATAAAATTGACAAATAATATTTTATAAAATAAAAATATTATATATATATATATATATATATATATATATATATATTATTATATATTATTATTATTTGCTAATAAGAAAATTATGAAATATTAAATAAAGTTCTATGCATTTAGTTTTATTTATTTATTAATTTTATTTTTTGTGTCATTCAATTTACAAAATTGTGTAAATTAGAGATTGCATATATTTTTTTATACCCACCATACTAATTAGGATTAAAGCACATAATTTATTTCTAATGAAAAATATTGTAAAGTATTAATTAAGGATAAACTATATATTTTTGTTTTAGTGTTTTTTAATTTATAATTGCAATTTAAATGTAAAGAGATAAAAGTTGGAAAATTAAACTCGGTGAAATCCTTCTCATTTAATATTAGTATATAAAATTTATATTCCCTCGCTGGAGGTGCGAACCGGATCCAAATCGTATCAACCCCATTTAATGATGGGTGCCTCGAAGGACAAGACCACCACCTTCCACATGCGTAGCAAGGTTGGCATGGTGGCTTCGTGCATGATGATAGTAAATAACATCGTGGGTGGTGGCAGCAGTATCTGTTTATGGCTTTGGCATTTGGATGTTTGCATGCGATGTCTTGGTAGTGAGCCTCTCGATCTGGATAATAGTGAGCTGGTGATTGGGCACTCAAGTAAGCTGGCAACGATGAGCCCTCGACAACTTATTGCGTTGGAGACTTGGTATGTAGCTTGTCATTCCTCCCTTTCTTCCATGCAGCGAGTTTTTTGGTTAATGGAATTAGGTTTGCCTGGTTCGCAATTGTTGGGGTTTGAGGGTATGTATATTGGTTCGGTGTTGCATGCGCTTGTTTGCTTGCTAACCCATGGCAATTTTCCAGGAATAGTCTCTGTCTCAGTCTTGTTTGGTATTTTCTGGTCCTGAATGGGGTTACATTGAGATTTCACCGTTGTCATTGATCCCAGGGTTCCTATTAAGGTCTGGTCGAAACCGACATGGTGCCAGGGTCATTTTTCTTGGTCTCTTGATGGTAGCTTCAGTGTTTTTGAGTCTGGTCGAGACAGGTTGATAGTGTATATGTTGGCGCTAAGGGGCACAGCTGCTTCTGGGTTGTCTTTGTATGAGTTCCAAGGCTGGCTCCCCCTTGGCATTCTCCCTGTGAGTTTGGTTGTGTCTCGTATGTATGTTGAAGATAAGGTATGATATGTTGGTCGTCATCCCAGTAGGGTCTATGATAAAATCCTGGTCTATGAAAATTGTTGGTTGTTTTATATGGTGTTAAGTTCCATGTTTGTGTCGAGGGAAGTTGTTCACAAATTTTGGGAAGAAAGGAAGGCAGCTCAGGCTCATGTTCTGGGTTTATGTTTTTCTGTTGATATATTGACAGGTGGGCAGGATGATAATGACTTTTGCAAGCCAAGCAACTTTCGACTCGGTCTACCTCCTACTAGCATCTTGTCTTCTCTTATTCCCACAGGCTCTAAGACTAAAAACATGGCTCGGGTGGCAGGCAAAACTAGAAGTCCAGCCCCCAGGGGTCGAGGCAGGAAAAGTAGGGGCACCGAGTCGGTGGGGCAACCCAGTACATCTGGAGGTAAACCAAGAGGCAAAAAACCTGTAACTAGCATGATCAATGATGTTGTGACTGCTTATAACAAGGGTACTGCTGAGGAAATAAGGAAATTAATTGAGGATTGGGAGGCGGATATGAACCACCAGGCGAGCTCAACAGAGATTGATGCAGAGGATTGGCATACCTTGGTGCCCGACCTTGGGCATACCCACGACCGCGTCACACAATTCAAGAAAACAATTTTCCTTATATTGGTCAATGAAAGGTATATTAGGCAAGGCCCTGGAGCAGATTTCAGTGAGCATGGCCGCAGCAGTTTGGGACTTCCTAGATTACAAGCAAGACTTCCAAAAGCTACAGTTTCAGATGAATAAATAGGATGGGCGCCTCCGGCGAATTGAAAACCACCTACCTTGCTTCTTCCCTTAGACAGAGCTCTCGGGTTCCACTGCAAAGGACCTGACTCCGATGGATTCTTCTTCTACTGAGGAAGCATAATAGTTTTTTAGATGTCTCTCTGTGTAGTTTTTTTTATTTCTATACATAAGTATGCAGAGAGCCTTTAAATTCCAGTATATAGACAGTCATGACATTAGGCAGATAACTGGTAGGAAATGGAAAGACATTCAGTCATACATAGCTTGGATTGACAAACTTAAAACTTATTGTTTTTGGATGGCATACCATGTTGTTAGGTGGCCAACAAACTTGGTTCCCCGCAAGGCAAGTTGAGGTCACCTAATCATTTCTAAACTCGTTGTAACTTGTTGTTTAATTAATGAGAAAGGAAGCCACTACCAAACTTATATGTATATATATATATATATATATATGAAAAATTTAAAGATCCAAAAATGAAAATATTAACTTAGATCTATCTTAACTCCAAATTTATTAAGCCTCGAGAGTGATCAAATCTATTGATGTGCAAACTTCTTTTAGAGTAAAAAGAATTTTGATCCCTTTAGGCACTTGGTATACCCGGAGTTAAGATGTGTCTAAGTTGGTATTTCAATATTAAAATAAATATATATTAACTTAATATATAATGCAAAATTCATGGGGTCAATTCTCTTGGATGTAGCCTCTGCTAAAAAGTAGGCGGGTTGTGATCCCTTCAGGTAGATCTGCACTCCTCATCTATATATATAATGAATTTTAATTTCAAACAAATTTATCAATTAATAAAATAAGTAAATTGATTAAGTTGTATATTTTTTCTACGTGAACAAAGTGAAAACGCTTCATAAATCTCCCATCATTAAGCAACTTTTCTACACTGATTGATAGAATACTTAGAAAATGAAATCTAGAATGCATCTATGTGTTTTGATATTAAATTTTAATCAAATGTAGATTGCATCTCATTTTTTTAATTGTTTATTTCAAACTTTGAGATTGTTTTAATGTTTAATGAATTTAAATTTCAAATCAATTGATCAATTAATTAAAATAATTTGATTAATTTTCCTATGTGAAAAGATTCATAAATCTGATCATTGTGAAGCTTTTCTCAAGTGTTTATATATATATATATATATAAGACTAATTCTATTAGAAAAGCATATGGTACAAGATGGAGTTACAATCAAGAGAGGATATATAGCACAGGAGCTGGAAATGATGACATATCAACCTCAATCCCGATAAGTAGCTTAGAGAGAAACAAAGAGAGCCAAGAAGATAAACAAGGGAGCCATGAGAAGCAGTCACAAGAATCTACCCAGTGTGGGTTGAATCCTCAGTACGACATTTCTTTCCTTTCTTTTTTGAGACTTTGACCCAGCCGTTCTGGGACGGATGGGCTAGAACCACTTGAAGACTGTTGGTGACTAAAGGAGGAGTCTCCTTATCTAAGTCTGAGGAGGAGTCTCATGAGATCGTTTTTTAGCACTCGAAGAAACGTTGGGCCCGCCAAGGTCCGCCGAGGGCATTTCCTTCCCCTGCTTTGCAACCTCCTCATCTTCTTCAATTTCTTCCTCATCCAAGCTGAAAGAGTCAATGTCATCCATGGGAGGCGGTACATAGGGTTTCCAGCTTTTAGAATTTGTTTTGTGATTACTTTTCTTTTTCTGGGCAGAGAAAGTGGTACAAGAGTTATGAAGATGCCATGTTTGATGGCAGTGACGACATTGAAAGGCGGTGTTCTCGTAGTACAAGGTCTGTGTCTAGTGGAAGTCACCAACTTTGAGGTTGATTTGATCGGGAAAGCCTTTGCTTATGTCTATTTCTGCCATATTCTGCCATAGGTGTATATGCTCAATTCCCCCCTTAAGGGATCCGTTGCCAGGAAGTGTCCCAGGGTGTTTCCTATGCTTTGAAAGACCGAGAAGTGCCATAGAGAGGCGGGTAGATTTGGAAGCCTGACCCAAATGGGAAGCTTGGTAATGACTGCCATTGAAGGGTCAAAGTTTGGGAACGAGGGTGTGAGGAAGAGCCCTGCTTTTCCCCAAAACCATGGACCTCATGTTAAGGCTTTCTAATAGTCTTCATTGAAACCGAACAATACTATAAAGAAACCCTTCGAGCAGAAGATGACCTTGTTGTTATTGGTCCAAGTGGAATGTATCCATTGGTAGAGATCTGCTGTGTGTGGCCATAATCCATTAAATCTGCAAATAATGGTTGATTCTGCGTACATCTTAAACTGGTTTTCCAGTGTTGGATGGGAAATTTCTACAGCAGGAATATCCTCCATTTTGTCAACCAAAAATGGTTTGGGAGACTCAGAGGGTTGGGCAGCTTTCTTGGGAGGTTGTGTGTGGACAACATCTTTGTAAGAGAAAGCTTGAGCAGAAGATGGCTGCCCAACTACCCCTCCTTGCAGACGAAGGGCTAAAACCAAAGAAGCATCTTTTTCAATATTGTAGAAAGAGAGAGGGAGAGAGTTCTCCAGTTGTTTACTTCCATAGAGAAATCACTGAATGGTAGAAGGAATCCCCATCCTGAGTTCAAAGGCATGCAAGAGGCTTTTCACCAAATTCGTAGGGCGAACCCATAGAATCAAGGTTTTGTCAAAAAGCAGAGTGATTTGAATTTGAAAGGAGGGTGCTGAGAGAGTTCCGATCCAACCAACATGGAGATCTCCTGCCTTCTCTCGGTCCCAACTTCGATCACGATTGGGTAAAAGACGGGGTAGTGGCTCCCCTGGCCTTCGTGCATTCTGATCCAATAGTCCAGGTTGTTGCATGTCATCTGCGGTGGGGTGTGATGCGCACCCGCCTATGCTGACCCTAACTGTGTTATATTCATCACTCTTGCGGTTGAGTGCATCACGGTTAGACTATATCTGTCCCTCAAATCTGAGATCCAGAGGCCCAGCAACGGATCTGGTCTCTCTGTCGGCGTTCGCAGCCCCTTCCAAGCTCTGGAATACCCTCGCATTCGCCCACCTCCTCAAGCTCCAATCGCTTCGATCTCTGCTACATTCGCGAATGGGTTGTCGACAAGGCTGCGGCTCCCCTATTCTCCAAGCATGTCGAATCGAAAGGCCAGACTGATGTTGCAAGCCGACGACTGTGGGAGAGGTTTCGCAGATGCATGCGCCGACCTCTTCAGCCTTGAGATCCCCTCTCTTGCAAGTGTATTCTGCACAGCGTATCAAGCTCTGTCGACGAGAGGTACCACGACTGAGCCGATAACTGTGACCGTGGACGCTGCAGCAATAGAGCATTGAACCCTAACGCTCTTCATTTTTTAGGCAGCTAGTTGTTCTCAAAATATTGTTGTTTCGTTTTTATATTATTTTAATCAAATCTAAATTTCATCTTTTTCTAAGTTTAATAAATTTAAATTTAAAGTGGATTATGTCAAAGTAATCAAAATAAATCAATTTATATTACAGCACATTAAAATAACCCTAATGACATGCAAAATCATGACATCCTATAATAACATTAAAGAAAGCTTTAATAGATTAACAACACCCATTAGGTACAAATATCTTTTCCACCTCTATCTATTGTAGTTTGTTCATCTATCCATGGTATATAGAACATATATTCAAGAAAAATAACAATAATCAAACATATATTCATAGATATATTTGTTTGGATTAAGACTTGAAAACACCCAAGTCCTTGTGATTCTTCTTCTGATTTGATTTCCTCCAATGAGCTCTTCCATCAATTTCCATGCTAGAAGAATATATATATATATATATATATATATATATATATATATATATATATATTCTTAGTGAAGAATACCATGGGAAAACCTATGAATTGTCAAAATGGTAAATTAAATATTTTACTTTAATTAGTAATTAATTTAATTTAATTTTCATTTTATTTTTATTAAATATTTGACTTTAATTATTAATTCATTTAATTTAATTTTCATTTAATTTTTATGTTTTTACGTAATTTGAGGCACTCAAAATGTTAAACATGAAAAATATTACAACTTCTCTACCCTACTAGACTAGAGAGGGCCCCTCTCCACACAATAAATATTTTAGTGATTAAAATATAAATATTAAATATTTATTGTTAAATTATAAATGATAAATATTTTTTGTCATTTTTCCCAGAAGATTTAAGAAAATATTTATTAAAAATTGACTTGAAATCAAATCCCTCAAATTACACTGATATATAACATTCACAAGTGTAAAAAATTAAGGAATATGAAAATGAAATCATTAACATAAATCATAAATAAAATTAAAATAAATAAATAAGGAAAACTATTGTTTCTATTCAAAAGTGTTTTATTTTAGATAATATATTAATGTAAAGTCATTTTAATTTAGTATTTAAAATCTATCAATATTGAGGTAAAGTGGTTCTGCAGAATGAATGGTTGTTATCTTTCCCACCCTGATTCAGCTAGTGACATGATGAGCTATAATGTTTTGATAAATATGTTGCAATGGCTTTGTGCCTATGAATAATATTGTATTGGCTTCAAGCCTTGTGATTTCTTTAGTAAGTATTATTCTTCTTGTTATTCTTGCTAAATCACAAGTTATTAGCATGTATGTCTCATGATCTTAAGTGAATATTATTCTTGTTGTTAGTCTTGCTAAATCACAAGTTATTAGTATGTATGACTCATAAACTATTAGATATACTCTTGGTGTTACTAAATTACAAGTTATTAACTCTATCTGACTTGGTAACTCATATAATTGGTGCTGCTCCCTAAATCACAAGTTATTTCATATAATTGGTGCTGCTCCCTAAATCACAAGTTATTAATACATTTGATTGTGAAATATACTCATGTGATGAGCATATAAGGCTGATTTTTTTTAATTAATTTCCATTCTAGAACTTTAACATAAGTATCTAGGATTTCAAAGGTTTTTTTTGTAAGTCTCATCTAGATTCACAAGTAGATTTTATTAAACAAATTAATCTCTCTGTGAACAAAAGAAACAAATATGAAAATCACAAATTATTAGTATATTTGACTTCCAAACTGCTAGATATATTGTTTGGTGTTACTCTCACGAAATTACAATTTATTAATATGTATAATTCACAAACTGTTTGATATATTTTTGGTGTTACTTTTACTAAATTGCGAGTTATTACTATATCTGACTTGCGAACTGTTGGATATACTTACTATATCTAATATATCTAACTTGCGAACGGTTGGACATACTCTTGATGTTACTTTCGCTAAATCACAAGTTATTAATAGATAATATAATCTTCATGATATGTTTAACTTGCGAACGGTTAGATATACTCTTGATGTTACTTTCACTAAATCACAAGTTATTAATAGATTTGACAGTCAAATATACTCTGTGATCACAAGTTATTAATAGATTTGACAGTGAAATATATTCTTCAAGTTATATGTCTAACTTGAGAACGGTTAGATATACACTTGATGTTACTTTCGCTAAATCAAAAGTTATTAATAGATTTGACAGTCAAATATACTCTTCATGTGATGAGCATATAACGATGATTTTTTATAATTAATTCCATTCTATTGCTTCAATAAAAATATCTAAAATTTCAAAGGTTTTTTTATAAGTCACATTCTTCCCAAAACAAAAATGAGCAGATTATCTACAAATAATAGGTGTGAGTTTTGTTAAGAAATGCAGAAGACAGAAGTTTGGACAAACACACGAGAGCTCACAGGTGCAGATCACCAGGAGCTCCCACCAGCAAATGCATTCGCTTGGAGTTCTTCATTAAGCATCAAGAATTAAATAGATACATAGGCAAAACAGATTCCTAATTAATAGGCACTGAATGTCAAATAAAGAGCAAATCATAACTACGTAACCTATTCTCCATTAATTTCTAACACCCCCCCTTAATGGAGAAAGGGATTTTTAAACACACCTAAAGTATCCCTAAACAAATCAAACTTCAGTCTTCCTAGTGGCTTAGTGAATATATCAGCCATATTATCACAAGAATTACAATACTCTACAGAAATCTCTTTGGACTGCACTTTCTCCCTAACAAAATGAAATTGAGTGTCTATGTGCTTAGTGTTTTTATGAAACACAAGATTGTAAGCCAGTTTGATGGAACTCTGATTGTCGCAATTGATGATCGTAGCTTCTGTCTGTTCTTCCCCTGCATCTTGGAGAAGTCTACGCAACCAAACTGCCTCACATGTCGCTGCACACATAGCTTGATATTCTGCTTCTGCCGAGGATAAAGCAACAGTATGCTGCTTCTTGCTGCACCAAGAGATGACCCCAGAACCAATGTTGAAGGCGTAACCTGTAATTGATCTTCTGTCATTTAGATTTCCCGCCCAATCAGAGTCTGTATAACCTGTCAACTTAACATCAAATGAGTCAGAATACAAAATACCAAAATCTGATGTTCCTTGCAGATACCTTAATACTCCTTTCGCCGCACTCCAGTGACTGTCATGAGGTTGAGTCATAAACTGACTCAAAACACTCACTGCATAGGCTAAGTCAGGTCTTGTTGTAGTCAAATAAATAAGACTACCAACCAACTGTCTGTACAATGTTGCATCTGCATATTTCGAACCATCATCCATCTAAAATTTTCTATTCTGCTGTAAAGGTATGCATGAAGGCTTACACTCATCCATCTTAAACCTGGATAACAGACTCTTTGCATACTTACCCTGGGACAAGAAAGTTTGACTTGAATCTCTCCAAACTTCTAGACCCAAACAATATTGCATTTCTCCAAGGTCCTTCATCTCAAATTTCTGTGATAATTGCTGCTTGATTTCTTCAATGAGATTGTCTGCACTTCCTGTTATTATCAAATCATCTACATACAAAGAAATCACCACTATCTGCCCTTCATTATTAGACATGGTATATAAATTGGGATCATTTTTGCTCCTTTCATAACCATTCATGAGGAAAAAGGAATCAATTTTTTCATACCAGGATCTAGGTGCCTGCTTTAAACCATATAAAGCTTTCTTTAATCTACACACTATATGTTCTTCTCCCTTCTTAACAAATCCTTCAAGCTGTACTAAGTATACTTCTTCTTTTAAATCACCGTTTAAGAAAGCAGACTTAACATCTAATTGATGTATTTTCCAATGATGTTTAGTGGCTAAAGCAATGATCATTCTGATGGTGTTTAATTTTGCAACAGGGGCAAATGTCTCCTCAAAATCAATACCTTCTATCTGGGAATATCCCTTGGCCACCAACCTTGCTTTATGTTTATCAATAGACCCATCTGCTCTAAATTTCAACTTAAATAACCATTTGCAACCTATGGGTTGTTTATCATCAGGAAGTTTTACTAGATCCCAAGTATTGTTCTTAATGATGGATTCATATTCCTCATTCATTACTTTCTTCCATTCAAGACTTTTACTAGCTTCATAAAAGTTAGAAGGTTCTGCAATGTTTAACATACCAGTCATAAGAGCATAATCCCTATATCGAGCTGGTAACTGTCTTGGCCTGCTTGATCTTCTGAGTGGTGGGGGTTCAATTATTCTGCTTATTTCTTCCCTTTGTGGACTGAACTCCACATTATCCTGCTGCTGCTGTACCTGCTTCTGTTCCTGCTGCTCACTGACTCCTGTTTCAGTATCCTCTTCTAAGAGTAAGGGCACATGCCATTCTTCATTGTTTTAGACAGGATTTCCATCATCAATCTGTTCATGAAATAATACATCTCTACTGACAAACACCTTGTGAGTAGCAGGGTCAAACAATTTATAAGCCTTATACTCACTGCAGTATCCAATGAACGTGCATTTAATGGCCTTTGAATCTAACTTCTTCCTATTCTCTTTAAGAACATGTGCAAAAGCTTTACAGCCAAATACTCTAAGATGACTTACTGCAGGCTTGAAGCCAAACAATGCTTCAAAAGGAGTTTTATACTCAAGACTTTTAGTAGGACTCCTATTCTTTAAATACACTGCAGTATTAACAGCTTCTGCCCAAAAACCATTTGTTAGATTCTTACCTTTCAACATACTGCGAGCACACTCCACCAGTGTTCTGTTTTTCCTCTCAGCAACTCCATTCTGCTGAGGAGTGTAAGGTGTTGTGAATTGCTGCTGTATCCCATGCTCGTTGCAATATTTGATGAAGACTCCTTTCTTGAATTCCCCCCCTTGATCTGATCGAAGAATCCTGATGAAATTTCCTGTTTGCTTCTCAATCATGTTTCTGAATTGCTTGAAATATTCAAAAGCATGACTTTTCTGTTTAAGAAAATACACCCATGTGAATCTTGTACATTCATCAACAAAGATTAAAAAATAATAGGCCCCCCCCTAACGACCTCGTCTGCATCGGGCCACATAAGTCAGTATGTACAAGTTCAAGTATATCCCTCTGTTTTCTATCTTTAACGGTAGGAAATTCATCTCTATGTTGTTTACCGAACGCACATGCCTCACAATCAATATGCAACTTTTTCAAAACAAGGAGACCCTCTACCATACCTTTGTTTTGCAGCAGAAAGAGATCACCAAAGTTAATATGCCCAAGTCGCTGATGCCACAAATTTTCAGCAGACTTATTTGACGCCATCAAGGCTTGCTGAGGCGTACTTTTCACATCCAATTTGTAGAGTCCTCCTATGCGAATACCTATAGCAATGGGCTTCATCTGATCCAACAAATCTTTAATAATGCAATGAGATTTAAAAAATTCTACCTTGAGGTCCTGATCTGTAATCTTGGACACGGAAATCAGGTTCTTCTTAATGCCAGGAACATACCACACATCAGATATATTTCTGATCTTACCATCAGGGAGAGTAACAAGGACATCTCCATGTCCCTTGATCTCGTACCCACTATTATCTCCAAGATAGACTTTTACTCCAGAGTTGGATTCTTTAAAATTTCTGAACCATTGCTTTTGACTTGACATATGCGAGGAGGCTCCAGAATCCACGAACCAAATATCTGATTCATCCTCCTCAGTAGCAGTGTCAGCCTCATCCATAAATAGTCTAACATCCAGATTCTGATCTGGGTCTGTATCTGCATCTGCATCCGCCAAATGACCTGCATGCCTTCTCTGATTGTACCTCTCTTGATTTGCCTTCTTCTTGCGACAAAATTTAGCAATATGGCCTATCTTACCACAATAAAAACATTCAAGAGCAGAGTCATTTCTATACGAGGTCATACCTTGTGGTGTCATTTTTGATGTGTTGCCCCTCCTCTGATCAGCCATCGCTCTCCCTTTTGGCTTGAACTTTGTTATCAATGCAAGATCTGGATCTTGAGGCTTGAGAGACGACCTCCTTTCCTCTTCATGTAGCAAAATTCCAGTAAGCTCTTCAAAACACAGAGGTTTTTCCCTTGCATTCAATCCAGTTATAAACATCTGATAGTCATCTGTCATACCGTTCATGGTGATTGTCACCAAATCATCATTTGCCATGGTTTGACCGATATCAGATAGTTTATCTTTAACTTCCTTTATCCGGGATAAGAATGACGAAACAAACTCATTCTCCTCCATCTTGATTGAGAGGATCTTCTTCCTGAGGAACAAGGTTCGGCTGGTGTTCTTGATTTCATACATGTCTTTGAGAGTTGTCCAGATTTCATTCGTTGTCTTGCAATCCCGAATATGAGGGATGATGCAATCTTTAACTGACAATTTTAGTAGAACTTTTGCCTTCAGCTCCCTTTTCTCCCATTCTTGAATTGTTGCATTCGTTGCACCATTTGCAACAGTCGGCTTACCTTCATCGCCGATGACAATGCTATAGGTATTCTGACCCTCAAGCAAAGTTTGAAGTTTAAATTTCCAATTTGTGTAATTGGAACCATCCAACTTGCTGCTTTCATTTAGATATTCTGCCATTTGAGCATTCATCTTGAAGAAAAATATATATATATATATATATATATTCCAGCAATTTAAAATGAACCACCCTCGATTATCACAACAAATCGAATATAGTTGTGAATTACAGCAGTTGAGAAATACAAATTACAAATAAAACAGCAGTAATTTAACTTGTCCTCTTAATAGAAATCGATGTTAGAGTCCAGAATGGAAAATAGGCTGGAGAAGAGACAGAGTAAACATATATGTAACTCAGATTATATGGACCTGGACATCATCAACAGCAGCATGCAGAGGGAGTAACATCGATTTCATGGAAAATGAGTGGTTCTCAGTCATCTCTAGATAAAAAACGGAATTTGGTGAAGAAAGTGCGGTTTTTTGAGGATGTGGTGGAACCCTCTGGCGACAATGTAGCATACAAGAGGAAGCACACTCTGGCCTTCAAGTCGAGGCTGCCAAAAATCCCAAGAGCCCCACAAAACTGGCTGTCAAAATAAAAGGATTGATAATTCAAAAAGCGACGGTTCAAACCAGCGCAGGGTCCAGACGAATACCCCGGGTAACGGAATGGCACTGTATATTGGGATTTGTAACGACAGCTCTGGGAGGGGGCCTCTCCCTTGATCTCTTCCTCAGCTTTTCAATAATGCATCTAAAACCTGAAATGGGCATCGACAAGACACTGATATCTCAACACCATATAAATATTCGATCCCATTCTTGACACCAGGTATAATCAACGTAACATATCCACCATAGACTGAATCTATCACTGGACTTGCATTAATGATAAAAATTCAGGACTTTTGGGATTCTACCCACAATCAATACAGACCACCCATTCACACAGGTATCATGCTCTGCAATCCAATTAGACCACCAAGTATTTCAACACACAGATCTTCACGTTGTTGCGCACAAAATAATTGCACAAAAAAAAAAAAAATTGACTTGAAAATTTAGGAGGATGTTGTGACTGGTCCACGAGTTCTTGTGCAGGACCAATTTCTGCAGAATTATCTGGAAGCGACCGCACTGGAATGCACTTCAATATTGCAAAAAAAAATGTCAAACCCTGCTTTCACTGTAAAGGGCGAAGATGCTCAACACAAGGACTTGATTATAGTTGGTAATATTCTGCAGAGGAATATGCTACACTAGAACTACTTTCCAACACGCGGCCCCACTACTACTGATCTAACCATAGCCAAAGGAATATGAGAGCAGTTACCTTGCACTTGGGAGAAGTCAACTGAAATAAAAGCGAAAACGCTTTGAAGAACAGACATTCACTTACGGCACCTCACAAATCTGGCATTCACGTGTTCCAACGCCGCCTTCACAAGTCTGCATCGAATGATGTACAGGATCACTCCAAACGAAGGTTATAACGCCGCCCCTGTGCTTTCTGTCAACGTCGCCTTCACGGCCTTCAGGAAGAAACAATCACACTACTCGAAGACTGCCTTCACGGCCTTGAAAACGCCTTCACGGCAATACGATCTGCCTCACGCAGTGAACAGAGAACGCAGCTCTCCCTGACCTCTGATACCATGTTAAGAAATGCAGAAGACAGAAGTTTGGACAAACACACAGGAGCTCACAGGTGCAGATCACCAGGAGCTCCCACCAGCAAATGCATTCGCTAGGAGTTCTTCATTAAGCATCAAGAATTAAATAGATACATAGGCAAAACAGATTCCTAATTAATAGGAACTGAATGTCAAATAAAGAGCAAATCATAACTACGTAACCTATTCTCCATTAATTTCTAACAAGTTTTAAAGCATGTTACCAACTGAGAACTCCCTCAAGTCACCTAGATTCATAAGTATATTTTATTAAGCGACTTAACACCTATGCGACCAAAAGAAACAAATATGAAGATAGGGAACAACCTTGTCTTAGGCATGTCTTGGACATCTTCCTTAATAGAAGAATTCAGATGCCAATCCATTTATTAGCACAACAAAATTGACACGGGTGACACACGCCAGTATCCACTTCATTACTTAATATGAGAATCCCGCATGTATTCCTACCAATCGTAGGAATGTCCACAGGACTCTATCATATGCCTTGTAAAGACCCATCTTTAGCACAAAAGCAGATTGGTTCTATGTCTTGATGATATGGATGGCCTCCTCTGCCAAGCCGATTGCTTTTTCACTAGTATCAGTCAAGATCATCAACAAAGTTCATGATTAAGGCAACTTATTGCCCTCCCAATCCTCTTCCTTAATTGCTAAGACGCTAAGCGATTAGATCTAGGAAAAATAAGAAATGGTCTATACCTGTTTTGTTACAGATCTGGCGGAGATATGTGGAGCAATATTGTCCATGGAATGGGGAGGAATTTTTTCACAAGGTACTCTTACTGTGAATGCCTATCGACATTCATTGGCCACCTAATTTATTGTTGTACTAGTGTGCATGTGATTTACACGAGGTCTTCGGAGATAAAGTCACGTGTTTGGTTATCCATTTGACAATTTTCTCATCAATCCTTTCGATAACCACATCCCAAAGCTCTTTGGGATGGGCATGGAATGCAAATCGGTTCCCCAAAAAAATGAACATTAACAAGGGTTAGAACCAAGGCTATACTTGAGCAGCCAATTTTCTCATCAATCCTTTCGATAACCACATCCCAAAACTCTTTGGGATGGGCTTGAAATAAAAATCGGTTCCCCAAAAAATCGAACATTAACTAGGGTTAGAACCAAGTCTATACTTGAGCAGCCACCCAAGCTATACCACTTCAGGCTGATTCTGCATATAACATTGGATTTTGGCTCAGGAGATTTTGCAACCTAAAGCAATGCAAATATTTTGAAGGTAGTTCATTGTGTGTTCCCTTCAGGCATATTCCTAAAAATTAGTGACAAAAGAGTCATCAATGAAATGGCCATGAGATGAAATCGTTTGATTAAGGCTACTCTATTTTGAAGTGAAATCACCAATGCCTAAGAAACCATGACATACAAGGCAAGGGATTGGGAGCAACCTAAATAAATTGGCCTAAATAAGCCAAATCCCTCAGACTCGGATTGGTCAATCACAATGCAGGCTGGCACTACTTTAAACAAGGTTTCCACAGTTGTTAAAAAGCAGTGACCAAAGCGAAGGGCTTTCAGCATGAGCAGGATGAAAGGCCACTTTACTCTGCCATGGGTGTTTTTGCACAGAGTTTGCCCCATGCCCTAATCAGAGGCCTGTGTGCAAACCATGACATACAAGGCAAGGGATTGGGGGCAACCTAGATGAATTGGCCTAAATAAGCCAAATCCCTCAGACTCTAAATTGGTTAATCAAAAGGCAGGCTGCCACTGGTTTAAACAAGGTTACCGTAGTTGTTAAAAGCACTGACCAAAGCAAAGGGCTTTCAGCATGAGCAGGATGAAAGGCCACTTTGCCCCGTCCTAGGTGTTTTTGCACAGGGTTTGTCCCATTCCCTAATTAAAGGCCTGTGTGCATGGTACGAGACATTGATCAATTAAGAGCAAGCGAATAGACAACTTTCATCTATAAATTACTGCTTCAAATGAATCTGCTACAATTCATTTAAATTGCAATATTATACTGACCAGGTTTCAGATATTAGATAGGGAGATAAAACCTTATTTAAATTAAATATATAAATTATGATTATGTATGTGATTAACAACCAAAGGTAAATATAAAATGTTGACAAATCAAACTGAATAATTTGAATCACTTTTAATCAAGGATAAAGGATGCAGACCACCAGCCTCGGCATCTATTCAGGTCATCCATAAGCAAAGAGTGTTAAAAAAAAATAAACTGTCGTAATAAAAGGTCTGGAAACACTTTACATATAATTAACAGTAAGTAATCAATTCAAATTATAGATCACTACTAAAGTACAGATATTGACAGTTACAATTAAATCAAATCTAATTTCCACGTGCCAAATGATATAGCAAAATATAAGCACGGTGAACTTAGGTCCATGAAAATAACAGAAAAAGTCAAAGAATAATACAAGAGTTGATAAGCAATACAGCTTAAAAAAAGCTACTGGGATAACAATTTATGGAGCCTGAGTCGTTTTCAGATCCACATAATTTGATGAAAGAATAATTTTCCCAGTAAAAAAGGCTTCATATTTTACTATAAGAATACCCATAATAATTCTGATACCATTTTACAAACTTCTTTAGACCCGTTTGTAGATCTGTCGATGGTTTGTAGCCTAGATCCAATCTTGCACGAGTGACATTGGCATGAGTGAATGGTACATCGCCATTCCCTGGCATATCAACAATGTTTTTTCTAGCCTTGACCTTCAAGTGCGTCTCAAGTATCTTCACTAATGTTGGAACAGTGACAGGGGAAGTATTTCCCAAATTGTAGATCCTGTATTGTGCTGGGCCTTTCTTTTTGCCTCCACTTCCTGTACTCTTGCCTGCAGTGTCAAGAGAAGCAACACACCCCTTGACAATGTCATCTATATATGTGAAATCCCTGGCAAGATCCACCTGGTTATGTCCTTTGTATATAGTTATTGGTTTGCCTTGCAAAATATTCCTTGTGAAGGAGAAATAAGCCATGTCAGGCCGTCCCCATGGTCCATATACAGTGAAAAATCTCAAACCTGTGATAGAGAGTCCATATATATGATTGTATGTGTGAGTGATTTCCTCCCCTGCTTTCTTTGTAGCAGCATAAAGACTGGCGGGTTGATCAGTTCTATCTATCTCCGAAAAGGGCACCTTATCATTTAGGCCGTAGACTGAACTAGAAGAAGCCCAAACAATAGCTGGTTGAGGATTGGCTGCTTTACATATTTCTAGCAAGGTGACAAGACCTGCAATGTTGCTATGAATATAGGAAGATGGATTTTCCATAGCATATCTAACACCAGCCTGGGCTGCTAAATGCATAACATGGGTGAATGGAATAACATCAAATAGTTTATTTAACAACGTGCTATCATTTATGTCTCCTTCTATAACAAACACCCCATGCTTCTTCAGCAGGGTTTCCCGAGCTCTTTTAAGAGATGTATCATAATAATCATTAAAGTTATCCAGTCCAAGGACTCCATCTCCTCTTTTCTTCAAAGCCAGAGAGACATGTGTTCCCACAAACCCAGCAGCACCAGTGACCAACACCACCAAACGATCCTGACTCTTTACTTCGCAAGAATGTCTTACTTTTTTTTCCCATTGAGCGCCACCCCAGGTCGACGGCATATGCTTGGTGCCTCTGTCCAAAGAGGCCTTAAAACACAGGTAGGATGCAGTCAATGCAATCAGAAAGAGAGCCCAAAAGAACAATGTCGCCGATGAAGTAAGCCATCGGTTCAACTGGCGATTAAAATGGTACCCCCTCTCTATCTTCACTTTGCCGGGAGTTGAGGGAAAATTGTCTTGCAATGATGATAATGGCGGAGGCATTGCAACAGATGTGGTCACTGAAAGGCCTTACTGGATTGGGTTGATCCTGTCTTGACTGAAATGAAGAGTCGGTCCAAAATAGTTTTACCAGGATGTAATAATGGTGATTGAAAAATATATATCTGCAATTACTTACTTGGGCTGTACTGCAGATACTTGGGGTACTATTCACTGAAAACAAAATCAAGCAGAGCCAGCCTATCAGATCAGAGATGATTCTTCTGCTTCTAATAAATCCTTAAAAAAACTTCACTGAAGCAATTCCGATAACAAAAGAGATAAAATTTGCTGTCCCTTAGCTATGACCAGTGCAAAAAAAAGATAGTGAGAGACAGGGTCACAACCTGGTTTTATCATTTTATCATACATTCCAAAACCATTGCCCCGTTTCATGTTCTTTGACCAGAATATATTTTGGAACAACCAACTATGGAATAAGCAATATAGATTCCCGTTTCGTTTGGAAAATAACAACTTATACAAAATATAAGAGATACACATGGGTTTTAAAGAAAATATTTTCCATCTTTTGGTATTGGGAACATACAGCAGCACAGAACCCCGATTTTCCATTAGATATGGCCAATAACTCGGTGTTTACTAGGCATCTATCTTCTCCTTCGGAAATGAGGTACAAACCAAATGCTCAAGAAAAAAACTACAACGCTAAATGGTAAAATGGCAAGGACGAGGAATGGAAAAGCTCTCACAGCCACCAGAGCAGATCAGACCAGACCAGAACATCTAAACACCAAACGGCCTGCATTGCATTCACTCTTTAACACAGCCCAAACATAATATCTGGAGAGGGCCAAAGTTGATCTTGGCCCTTTGGCAGCAAACAAATTAAGAGAGCCAAGAGGGAAACAAAATAGCATATAATGGAAGAGATCTAATGACTAATTGAATCTACGAGTGGTAGCTATATCCTATAAATATATTAAGGGCTTGCGTTTAGGTCTGCATCTGCCGGATCTCTGTGAACAAATAAATGCACCGTACAGATCAGATAAGAAAAGACAAGACCCTCCACCTTAAGAATCCCATGCATCAACATCATCCATGCCCAAAAAGGAAAAGCCCTAACCCCACCTGGATTGGATGGGCGCTTTGGATCTCACTCATTGCAACAAAACCAACATCTGAGATGAGGTGGAAGGCAATCCCTCATTGGACCTTATGAACACACAGATAAACATAGACATTTGCATATATGTTACAGATAAACAGGCAGGAAAATCCGACTTACCACACGGGGAAATGAAAAGGGAAAGCCTCAGCAGATACACACAAGTTTGGAATGGACATTGCTTGCTCCTGCCGCATTTGCCTTCGCCTTCCAACAATACCTGGTCACCGCTACACCTCGAAAATGCCTATCACTCTCCTCATCCTCCTCGGCCCTCGCTGCAACTAGGTAGGTATCAATCACTGTTTCTAGGTACCTTGTGTTTGGGCCCTTCCCTTCACTTCCTTCCTCCCTCTGTGGCAATACCTGCCAGTTTCTCTTTATTTATTGGTGGATGAAGTGTAAAATATAAACCCACGACATATTTTATAATTGTTTTACAAATTTATTAGTACACGCTTTTTGAGAACATATCTTATGTTATCTGCGTGTTTGGATTAGTTCCTTCCTTTGAGAGCGCATAATATGGATCACATTCATTTAGACCGCATCATATGGAGTTTGGCCCATGGCAGGACTCTTTCTCACTATTTTTTTCAATTATGGTGAATTTATAACATAGTCAATTTCCAATTATGGTGAATCTAAGTGGGACTCTTAGCTGTTATAACACTAAAAACAACAAATGTTGAGTCATATTTATAACTTAATCAGAGAGTAATATAAGGAGTATATAAGTCGATAATATATTAATTTGTGATTTAGTAAAAGTAACACCTAAAATATATCAAACAATTTGCTAATCATATATACTAGTAATTTAATAGGACTAGCATTAAAAGTATATTTAAAGTTAAGTATACTCAACAAGTCACATCTACTAATAGTTTGTGATTTAACAAAAGCAACCAATAATATATCGAATAAATCACAAATAAAATATGTTATTAATTTGTGATTTTGTAGACATTACTTGAGTTGACATGTTCTTTGGATCCCAACCATTAAAGCTATCAACTTATTAAATATAATTATTATCAAGTCTATTGCACTCAATAGAATTACATATAATTATTACCAAGTCTAAAGCTATCAACTTATTATAACCAAATCTGTTGCACTCAAGGGAATTAGATATAATTATTACCAAGTCTATTGCACTCTATGGAAATATGTATTCATAGCAAAGAAGTAATATCCAATAAAAAATGATTTCATTGACTTATTCATGCTTCATCAATGATATGAATGATATGATTTAAGTAATTTAATTATAATTAAATTAATAGAATATTTTAAATTTTATTAATAAAAATATTGTTTAAATTTAAATTTATTATGTTGAATCAATTATATATATAGATATAGTTTAATTTATAAATTAAATGGCATTTTCTATGATATATTTTTTGGAAAATTTAATAATTTTGAGTTTAAGTTGTTTAATATGTAAAATTTGAATGCTCCAAGAAATTTTTAAGAATGTTGAATTCATTTATGCATTTTAAATAACAAAAAATCACATTCTTTCTTGAAATTATTTTGCGAAATTACCTGAAAATATATATATATATATATATATATATATATATATATATATATATATATATATATATATATATATATATATATATATTCCAGTTTATATAACTTAATTCCAATTTATATATAATCAATTTAAAATACTAAATTAAAATTATTATTTTACATTAATATTAATATATTAAAGTGTGAAGGGACTATTATTTAAATTAAAACACAATCAATGATTTAGACTCTTTCTCTAAATAATTTATTAACGCCGAAGGCGTTTTATTGTGAGCGTTTAGCTCACAACACTGTAGAGATTCGTTGTAGAACGACAAAAATCACCAAATATCTACAGTCTCAGCCACCTGTCTCCGTTGACTTCGGCGTTTTCTTTTGCAGATCTATCTGCAAAATGCTAGTTTTATTTTTATATTTTAATTTTTTTCTAGGTATGAATGTTACATATCAATATTTAGTGAGAGAATTGAGTTTAATTGAATTTCTAATAATTATTTTTTTAATCTCTTAGTTTAATTTATTTATTATTTTTTATTTATTAAATATTTGATATTTATATTTTAACTATTAAAATATTTATATTTATATTTTTGGATTTTTAAATTTTTATAAATATACAATTTAGGTATAGTTTTTTTGGTTAATTTTATTGGAGTTTAATTTGCATAATTTCTAGTGTCTAAAAAGTTTTTAAGAGTATTTAATCTATTTATATATTCAAAAATGTATTTTAAACAACAAAAAATATTGAAATTATATTACAAAATTTGATGAATTCCACTATTTTATCTATAAATTAAACTATGCCTAAAATTAATATATCAATATTAAATACAAAATTCAAGTGAAATTAGTTTTCCACTATTTATTCTTTAAATTTGAATCACAAATATAAATTAAAAAACATTAAAGACAAGAACATAAAAATTTTATCATTACTTCATACTCTCTAATATTTTTCATTAAAGATAAAATTTACATTTTAATACTAATTAATTAGATAAATATAAACTAATACATCATATATATATATATATATGTGGTTACAATTTCTTCATTAAAAAAAAAAAAATATATATATATATATATAAGGTTTGAAAATTTATTTTTTAAAATATTATTTGTCAATTCTATTATGAATATGAAAGGAATGATGTATCTTCATCCTATTAAGTAATATAGCACATGAAAAATATTTTATTTTGATTAGTATATATGTTTATTTAAAAGTGCTTATTAAGTAATATAGCACATAAATGTTATATTATTGAAAAATATTTTATTTTGATTAGTTTATATGTTTATTTAAAATTGATTTTAAAATGTGTTGTTAAAGTTGAAAGTAAATATATAAATATTTTAAATAAATGTTTTTTGGATTAATTATATCATTAGTATTTGGTTGACGTTTTTAACTAATTATGTGGTTCATCCACACGTTAGTTGGTTTGTCGACCAAATCCTAATGATGTGATTAATCTGAAAGACATTTATTTACATTATAGATCACAAAAGTCGTAGATCTAACATATAAATATTTTATTTATGATTGATATTTAAATAATAATAATAATAATAATAATAAAAGCAAATATCTTCATATTAAAGTAAATTAGTGTGGAGAAACGTTTTCTAGTTTAGCATGGAATAAATGTATTGTAATGGCATGTATGTCTTGTCGTGTCCTATAAATAAAAATAATAAAATAATAAAAGTAAAAATAACTTTACATTAAAATAAAAATTACTTTCAATTAATTAATTTGACTTTGTAAATTACCAATGGTTTTCGAGCTCAATGTTTATGAGAACCCATGGTATTCATGTTGAATATTGCCTATTTTAAAAGGGAAATTAAACCAACAAATTAATAATTATAATCCATGGTATTCATGTGGAATATAGCTTATTTAAATGGGTAAATTAAATTAGCAAAAAAATAATTATAATTATAATAATATATTCTTTAACTACAATTAATAATTAAATCCATCTTAAGTCAAGATCTACCAAGGGTCGAGAGGGATCAAATCCCTTGAGGTGCAAACCTCTTTTAGAGTGAAAAGATATTTGATCCCTCTCAGCACTTGGTAGATCACGACTCACGAGTTAAGACTAAGCTAGTTACTTATTATAGATGGAAGAGATGTTGTAATGTCATTTTATTTAAACAAAAATAATAAAATAATAAAAATAAAATAAAGTCTATGTTAAAATAAAAATAACTTCAAACTAAAATAATAATAATAATAATAATAATAAAAACAAAAAATCTAAATTATTACTACTATTATTATTATTATTGGGTAATTAAGTTTAACTTTACTAATACCAGTAGTTTTAGAGCTCAAGGTTTATAAAAACCCATGGTATTCATGTGAAATATAGCCTCTTTAAAGTGGGGAATTAAACCAACCTAAATCAATGTTAACTCTCAATCTATCAAGCACCAAGAGGAATAAATTTTTTTTTGCACTCAAAAAAGATGTTTGCACTTTAAAAGAGTTGATTCCTCTTGAAACTCAATAGATCAAAATTAAGATGGATCCAAACTAGTTTTAAATAAACAATAAAACTTATGCATAATGCAAACAAACAAACTTGCTAACTCAAATTTGTCTCCAAACATGAATTCTCTTCTAATCTTTGTATTTATAATTGCTCCATCTATAATTATCAATTGTCTTAAAAAAAACCAAACAACATAATCTTATTTAAAGGATCCCCATTAGAGTGGAGTGATATTGGATGTTATTATAATTATCAATTGCCTTAAAAAAACCAAACAACATAATCTTATTTAAAAGATCCCCATAAGTGGAGTGATATTGGATGTTATTATAACAAAATATATCGATGGAGCAAAATGAAGCAAAATGGTGTGTGCCACATGTGAGGGGTTTTTATTTCAACCATAATATTGCTTGCTTTTTGTGCAAGCGTCTACCAACAATTATGGCCATAGGGCCCAATAGTTTAGGGTTATTTATGATATTTGGAAGTCAAATTATTTGAAATTTGATTAATGTAGTAGTCGGAAAATATTATGTGTGTATCTAACTAATAGACAAAATAGCATTTTTTAGAGCATCTTTTTCTATTAATTTCACTTGAAATCCAGTAGAGATTTTTCAGAATCATAAGTTTAAATTGTTTAATTTGTAAAGTTCAAGTGCCTCAGAAGATTTTTAGGGTATTGAATTCATGTATGTATTCAAAAGTGCATTTTAAACAACAAGAAATCAAAATCTTGCTACAAATTGTATTGCAAAATTCTAGCTAAAAAACCATTTCTTGATTAGATAGATTGCCATTTTTTGACATTCGCATGCTTGCCATCTGCTCCTCCTCCTTCCAAATACATAATACACTTCCTTCTCCCTCTCTAGTTTTTTTGTTGGTATACCATATTTCTAGTTTCTAGCCAATATTGCTCCCACACATCATTTACCATTTGTATGGAATTAGTAAATACTAATTATGTGTTAGACGTTAAAATCTAAAACTAAGGATAGTTGGAGATATGAAAACAACATCGACCTAATTCATACTCTTGGACTTGTTATATCACTAGCCTAGATCCATCTTAACTCCAGATTTGTTAAGCGTCAAGATGGATCAAATCTCAAGGTGCAAACTTCCTTTTCGAGTGTAAAACTTGAGGAAATTTTGCACCTTAAGAGATTTGATCCCTCTCGATGCTTGATAAGTCTAGAGTTAAGATGGATCTAGGTTGGTTTAATTGTTAATAAGTATTAATAATTAATCATTTTATTTTATTTCTATTTTTATTTTTAAGTAATTTGACTAAGTCAAAATGTTTACATAATATAACATAATCTTACAACATCTCTTCTATATTGGACTAAAGAGTGTCCCTCGATGCAATAACAATATTTACTACATAAGGCCAAAAGGAAATCACATTTCCATTTTTGTTGCACGGGGCTAGAGCATCGTGCCTTTAAATGGCCCATCTACAAAAATAAAATGCATGATGACAAAAATATAAGCCACACACATTTAGTAGTTTTTTTTGAAGAAAAAATCATAAATTTCATTGTCATAATGGAAATTACATTCAGTATATGCACCGTTTTGCATTCAAAAAGTCAATTGAAATCCACCCCAAAAAACAAAAAACACATGCTTAATTAACAGTCCTTGGCATGTCCATAAGCATGCCTTAAAAATTAATGAGCATCATTATATATAATAGTCTCCTAGTTAGTTGGGTAAAAACATAAATAAAGGTAGTCAATATAATTAGTCCAGTTGTTGCTTTTGCTGCAAACCCTCTATACAAGGCCTATGATAGAATTCTGAGATGACATCGTCTATCTTCCCAATGATTTTCCAAGTGCTCATAGCCTATAAAGCACATGCTTTAGATAAGGAATTTGTTGCAAAGTTTCTTTCCTTGTAGATATGGTGACATGTAATCTGATCAAAAGCTTGTTTAAGTTGTAAAGTCTCTTCAAGAATAGGAGATAATGTGTGCATGTGACATCTTTGTATATTATTGAACCAGTTCATGACGATCATAGAATCACCAATATGTCGACATTATTTCTGTATATGTATGTAGGCTCTCTTTCTACATCTATGGTTGGTTAGATCTAAGATTCTCAGGTACCAATTCCAGTCTATTTACTGTAGAAAATCCACATAGATTCAACCAATCTTGTAATATGTTAAAAACAAATATTTGAATCTATTCTACAAATTGCAGAAACCAATTACGATCACACAATCACATGAACAAGAAAGAGAGAGAATTTCAATTTCACAACATAAAGATTTATCTGGGGAAATCCTCAGCTAAAAACTCCGCTATTTGTATATTGCATTAATTCAAGAAAATGAAACAATACCACTACAAGGAAAAGACCGTCTAGCGAAGGTTATAAAGGAGGTTTTTAATGTTATAAAATTGACCAAAATTGTCAAAAAAACATTTGCTACAAAATCCGCTTTTGGTAACGGAGGTTTTGATGGAGCTTCTAACGAAACTTCAACATAACTAAAAAAACTAGGCAGCCTGAGGTTCTTACGGATCTATTTCTTATCGGTGCACGCTTCATGTGTGAATTCACCAGTGCATTTTAACCTGTATGCACTAGTACTATAAACATACCAAGCACTAGGATGGAAAAAATAAATTGGAAGCCCTAGGCGTTTAGCAACGTCCCGGTGCATGTCACCAACAAATACGCATCAGGGCGATAGAAGGTGCATACACCGGCGCCCATTAAGATGTAAAAATGCACCGAGCCATTAAGGTGTAAAAATGCACCGGGTCGTTAAGTTGTAAAAATGCACTGGCACGTTAAAGGCAAACCATACTGGTGCATGCAACGCCTATCTTCTTGGGCCGTAGTCGTCGATAAAGCGCACCGGGCATTCTAATTGGTATTGGTATTTGGTGCGATGCTCATAGGTCGTAGAAACGCACCGGTGCACAGTATCACACACACACACCAATGTTCATTTTCTATTTTTTAGAAACATCGACCTATAACAGTGCAATTATTGTGATTTTTTAAAATTCATTATTCATCAGATTTCACATCTCTTCATTATAATATTTAATCATCCATATATTTAATCAGTGGTGTAACATTTCACAGCGACAATGGAGAATACAATAGAATAAATTAAAATTATATATATATATATATATATATATATATATATATATATATATATATATATATATATATATATATATATATATATATATATATATATATATATATATAAAAAAACTCTTTAATCTAGGTGGATATTGGTGGCCACCCACCTATTCCACTTGGACCCGCACTATCAGTGCTTTCAGTTTTTCAATTTCAGCACAACTTACTATTTTTAGCAGTTTTTCGGCTCATGAACTTTTGGAGCCGTTTTGAGGCCCTAATGATCCAGGTGGATATTGGTGCCCACCCACCTATTCCATTTGAACCCCCACAAACGTTTCTTTCAATTTTTCATTTTTGGCACAAATTACTATTTTTAGCAGTTTTTCGGGTTCTGAACTTCTAGAGCCATTTTGAGTCCCTAAACGACGTTTTTTGGGAAAACCAGGAGCAACATGGGTCTCACTCAAAAGTTGGATTCCTCGGATAGATATTTCTAACAAGGTATGGTGGGCATAAAACAGAGATCATATGCCAAAATTACGTCCTCGCGAAGATTAATGTACCAATTTACCCAAGCAGGGCCAACAGTTTTGGCACTTCATCTCCTAGGGTTAGGTTTTTGGATGTTTAGGGTTTTACATTGTTTCTCAACAATAAATAGGCCTTCGAGCCTCATTGTAACACATTTCAAAGGCTTGTATCTGCCACATCTCTTCTCAGAGATAAGCTACCAGCGCCTTAGCTAGTTTATTTCCATTATGTCTGTAAGCATATTTTTGTTATTTGATATTAATGAAATGAAGTATTATTTATGTTGCATCTCTGTGTTTATTTCTATTTCTGTATTTTATTGTGTTCCTGCATAAATCTGGATCAGTGGTATCATAGTAGTATGCTCTTTCTCTGTTTTTCTTTGCATGTCCCCAACAAGGTCAGAGTATAAAAAGTTAGGGCTCAATCTAGCTGAACCCCTACAAGATCAGCCTCATAAACCCCAACGACCTCCCGTGGCGGAAGAAAAGAAATAGGAGGGAGTAGGAGATCATATCAAAATATTTCTCGAGGAGGCCCTCAAGAAACAAAGGAACACGATGATGGATAAGTTTGCTCAGATCCTTCAATGGCTACCCACCTACGGTGCATCTGCATCCAACAACCACTCTAGAGCCACCACTCCCTTCAAGGTACAGGTAAACTTTGACATTCCTGTATTTGAAGGCTAGATAGATGCAGACGTCGTAGATAGATGGTTGAATTTGCTAGAAGGGTATTTCTCAGTCCATTATTTCTCCGACTGAGAAAATATTATTTTTCACTCCTCAAAGTCACCCCCCATGTCAAAGACTGGTGGGAAACCTACTGTGAGTAAAAGGACGAGAGGGAACCCTCTCTGTTCTCAGCCGCACCCACTTTGAATTTGGACCGAGACAGCATCAAGGAATAATATTACCCCATGGGGGGCTATGAGTACAAGTACATCCAATGAACCATGTTGTGACAACAAAGGGATCAAGATGTGCACGAACTGATGAATTTTTTCCATACCCTATGCACGAAGTTGGGTATTAAAGATTTAGAGAGACATTTGGTGCTCAAGCACCGAAACTGTCTGCACAGACACATTTAGGAGGAAATGGAGTTCCTCGACATTACCTCGCTTGGCATGACATATGGCTATGCCACCAAGATCGAGCAGAAATTTAAGCAGAAGAAGCGAGACTTTGGATCCGCGAATCCGAAGCCAGGGAAAGGCGCCCCCGAACCACAGGACGGGGCGAAAATCCAAAGCGGAGAGACTCAGAACAACACCACAAATCCAAATAAGGACATGGGGAAGTGGTGTTAAATTCACAACAACCCCACTCACAACACAAATGAGTGTCGGGCCAAATAGTCGATGGTGGCCGAACTAAAGGCACCTGAATCATATGCATGTTTTGATACTAAGCCAGAACCAGACAAGGGAGATGAAAAAGGGAGGCAGATCATTTATGTGGACCCCAATGCCATTGTTGCCACCACCAAGCTCCAGAGGGAGGATCTCGAGGATCCAGAAGAGAGGGAGCAAGTCTTCCATTCGCAGATGTGGGTGAAGGGTTCTCCATTGCAATTTCTTGTCGATAGCAATCATCGAGTGGCTTCACCCTGGGAGAGATCCCCGAATCCACCAGTAGTGTTGCCTTCTGTACAACATCAATCCATTCAAGGATGAGGTATTGTATGATGTTACTCCTCTTGATGTAGCTGATGTATTATTGGGCCAACCATACTTGTGGAGGCAACATGTTGTGTATGAGTCTAGGCCTCATTCTGTTGTTATTACTTTAGGAAATAAATTGTACAGGATACCGGAGGTCATACCGCCTTCTGCCATCTCCTTGACTATTGCAAAACAACGCAGTAAGATTGTTTCCCAAACTAGGAAAATTATTTTCCTTACAACTCGCTCACAGGGAAAGAAGAAGATTGTAGCCACAACCTCGAAACAAGGCTCCCCTGCACGGCTGCAGCAAATGGACAAAGTCGTGGAGGAATACGAGGACATTTTCTCCTCACCCATAGAGGTTCCTCTACACTATCAGGACAAGCACTCCATTGATCTGACCCCCGACGCACCACTGCTTGATGTTGCCATACTTCATGTGACTACACAGACAAAATCCACGCATGTACTGTCTAAGGCAACCAAATTTATTAAACACATCCAGCAGGTCCATGACATCCTGGACAAATCCAATACCAAGTTCAACAGAATTTCCCTCTCATGGAGGAACTTAACGCAATGGGGTACATTTCTTCCTATGGAGGGAGGAATTATCTAGGTGGATATTGGTGGCCACCCACCTATTCCATTTGGACCCACACCATCAGTTCTTTCAGTTTTTCAGTTTCATCACAACTTACTATTTTTACCAGTTTTTCGGGTCATGAAATTTCGGAGCCGTTTTGAGGCCCTAATGATCCAGGTGGATATTGGTGGCCACCCACCTATTCCATTTGAACCCCCACTATCGGTTATTTCAGTTTTTCAATTTCACCACAACTTACTATTTTTAGCAATTTTTCGGGTCCTAAACTTCCGGAGTTGTTTTGAGGCCCTAAACGACGTTTTTTGGGGAAAACTGGGAGAAACATGGGTTTCCAAATTGATGTTGCTCACTCAAAAGTTAGAGTCCTCAGATAGATCTTTCTAACGAGGTATGGTTTGCATCAAACGGAGATTGTATGCCAAATTTACGTCCCGGGGAAGATTAATGTACCAATTTACCCAAACGGGGCCCACAGTTTTGGTGCTTCATCTCCTAGGGTTAGGTTTTTGGATGTTTAAGGTTTTCCATTGTTTCTTAACAATAAATAGACCTTAGAGCCTCATTGTAACACAATTCATAGGCCTATAGCCGCCACATCTCTTCTCAGAGATAAGCTACCAGCGCCCTAACTAGTTTATTTCCATTATGTCTGTAAGCATATTTCTGTTATTTGATATTATTGAAATGAAGTACTATTTTCGCTGCATCTCTGTGTTTATGTCTATTTCTGTATTTTATTGTGTTCCTGCATAAATCTGGATCACTCTTTGTGATACAAAATGTGACAGTTATTGGTATCCCTTTGTCTTTCAATTGGGACACTATGTCCATTACATTAAACAAAATGTATGATTTAAAGACAAATATTTCAAAAATACAATGCCTTGCTTTGATATCCAAACATATTGATCATCATTCTTCACTGGAACTATTGTCACTGCTCGAACTACTTCCATGACTTGGGTTATTTGGAGGAATGTTTTGTTCATTGTGTTGATTGTTTTCTTATTCTTCAAGTTCCATATACAAACATAAAAATAAAGTGTAATAAGTGTATCTACATTGGTGAGAATAATGAAAATTGTAACATTAAATAATATACATCAATGTAAATTGAAAAGAAATGTACCATAACAAAAATTGACTCGTGAACTATACACATTCTTTCAAAACCAAATTTCATGCCTTCTTTCAAAAATTCATTTTTTGGCGCAGTTCCATACTTTGTTTCATGCAAGTTTTTATAACCCATAGCAAATCAAAGATTTAATATAAAAGATTTTTTTCTTCTATTAATTATAGACAGATCTAAGTAAAACAAGATAGATACTTACAAATTCCACAATAAATTTCTAATATTCCAAAATATACTGACAACCCATATTTAACCCAATGTCAATTAATTCTTCTAATATTTCTTCTTTGTATGTTAGCACCTGTTTGAGGAATTTCAATGATGATTGGTGTAAAACAACTTAAAATATAAAAAAATGAAATCTAGTTAAGTTGTTATAAGGAAGTAACAATTACTCGCAAACATAGATATCAACCCTTTTCTTCCTTATCGTCCTATTTTATGTGTTCAATGGGTTCCATTTTCTTTTTTTCTTTTTTGCAAGAAAATACTTGAAAATTAATATTTAATGCTAAATTAATTATTTATTATACCTAATCAAAAAATTCAATCATTACATATTACATTTGAAGCACGTTGTTGTTGAGATGGCTCCTCATGTGATGCAATTATGTTCATTTCTTTGACCATCTCCTTATACTGGCATATTTCTGATATCAGCTCGTTCATCCTTTGAAATTTTCATAATCTTCCTAAAAAAGTAACACAATAATAAACTATTTAATTTATGTATTGATATATGAAAACTAAATATAACAAAAGTGATATTTATAAATGATTACTTTGTAGTAATATATACATATAATTCTAAAAAACATTTAAAGGAATATTACTTTTTCAATCCTTCTTTTTTGTTCTTGTGTGTTTTTCTATTAAAAGTCTGGCATGTCTCATTGACCAATTCTCTGGAAACTCCTCCCGTTGTCTAAATAAAATTTGGTCCTTGGAATCATTGGATTGATTTTTGTATTGTAAGTGGAAAGAACGCCTATTCATTCGTTCCAATAGATCCCTCAAAGTTTTGTAAAAGTTTTCCCCATTTCGTAAAGCTCCAACACCACTCCAGATGAGCTAAGGAGCAATTCATTTTCATTTGCATGTTCTATTTTTTTCTTTTCTTAGAACAACATTCCTTTTCTTCAATGTTGGTCCCTGTAGAACATTAAACATATCTAAATTAATAGATTGTTTGAAACATGTTATCTAATATTGTTAAGTATATTATTAATGAAAATTAAAAAAATAAACTCATATTAGATTGATAGTATTTTTTCATTCACTCGATTCATCCTTCGGAAATTTTTCCATCAAGCTTTTACGCTCTTATGGTCTTAGATTAGAAAGAATCTTATCGAGCTTCATCATTTTGTGGCTCTGCATGATACACACTAAACAATACATATTAGTTAAACTTTCGTATAGTTAAAAAATAATAACTTTTGTAAAGAATTTACAAATAACTTTCCTTTTTTTCTTTTCTAGATGTGTTACCAGGATTTTTTCTACTTGAACTATTGTTAGCCATTTATTTATCAATATAAAACCTGTACCATTCATTAATATATTTTATAAATAAATCACATACTTTTTAGGTAAAAAAAAAAAAATCAAGAAAACGATGCGTCTATCTAAATTAAACGCATGGTGCAACTTTTTCAACTTAAGCACCGCAAATGGTGCGGTAGGTTCTTATAAACACACCGCCAATATAGTAGAAACAATGTACAGTGCTCTTTGTCAATAGGAGACCTTGTGCGTTATATTAATACCGAAGCACTGATTAACATAAACATAAATTAATAAAAAAAAAATTATCAAACAATATTTTTTGTCAATACGCGCCGAGTACGTTATACTAAAATCATGCACCGGTGCACTATTTTAAACAATGCACGTCAATTAACAAAAGTTGTTTTTAAAAAAATCGTGCAAGGGCCGATAGGGATTGGGATCCAACTCTACAAGTGTCACGCAGTTTAGATGTCATACACCTATATATAGTAATACAAATGCTATAAATCTAAAATGAAAAACCCTAATTGTGAAGTCACATAAACAAGAAGAAGCAAGGGTTTAATGTAAGATTGGATTTTTTTTTTTAATTAAATGTAAATAGGAATAGAGATTGTAAATGATTTTATTAGTAAAATGCATAGTAAAACTTAAATTTTTTACTATGCATATATTAAATCTAACAGAAACTGTAAAAAAATTAATTATTACAGTAAAATTTAACAATTTCACTATACTACAGGGTTTTTGTGTGAATCACCAGATGTTTCAAATTTTAATTCTCTGAATAGTGTTTTTATTCGAAGGTATTTTGTTGCTCCATAGTGCTCTCTTTCTCTAGGTATGTCTCTCGTGCAAATCCCTCCCTGAAAATTTTTGCAAAAATAATGAAATAATGAATTGATTTTACTATTTAAAGAATTTTTTATGAAATTAGATTTCCAAAAATCATTTGCCACTCATTTTTCGGTTTACCGCTTTTTTTCACTTCAAAAAAATAAATTTGCGTTTTTTTTTCCCCGATATTTGGTGTGTTTGTTAACTTACAGCACTATTGCATCCGGTAATAAAACCACACCAGTGCGTCCGATAATAAAACCACACCGGTGCGATTAACAGTATATTAGCATTGATAACAATAAATCCTTTTTTAAGGCACCGGAATTACTTTTAGGTACGTACACTAAAATTTATTGTTGATTTTGCTCAAATGTAGGGAGAAAATCTCATAATTATACCAAATGGACAATTCTTCAAAATCTATCTCGCTCCATAATATTCCTCAAAGTCCATCACGGAGTTCTCCCTATCCATCTCCAGATGTAATTACTTTAGATTTTATTTATATTTTCCTTATCTAATTGAGTTTTATTTTTTTATCCATGTCAATCAGCTGAATAAAATTAATGTATACAATTTGCAGGTTCATGCAGGTTCAGAATCGAGTTCATCATTCACTAAATATTCAAACAGTTCCACAAGGTCGGAAGTTATTATCATGAGCAGCATACCGCAAGGCGCAGTTGGTAGATGAAAATGGATAACCGCTTCACCCAACCAATTGTAACATGCCATCTTTTAGCCACAATCCTGGGACAATGATGGTAATAATTTTTTGTTATAATGTAATTATTTCAATGCCAAACCAATTAACCATGCATTGACATGCTTACTAATTGATATCATCGATTTTGTACTAATCATGTTCAAATATATTTTTTGAAATCTTCCGTTGCACCCCACGAAAATGTTAAATCGAGAGAAGGTTGAATTAAGAGAAAAACTCAAAGAGGAATGATACGAAGAATGGTTGAATCAACCACATATTCAATTCCCACTATGTCTAGATTCACTAATTAGGAATGACTACAACAATAGTAGTTCTTCACAAGTTGTCAATGGAGGCAATCAAATAGAGGTTGGTATGGATGATTACTTAAGGGATGCGACTGCCATGGAGACAATGTTGTTAGATGCATTCCAGAACAATGATCAGCTAGGGGATGATACTAATCAGAGGCTGATCCCTCTAATTGGTATTTCAAAGAAGGTGATGTCCCATGGATTTTTAAAAAATACGATCTTTCTTTTGCAAAGGAAGTTATAATGGGTGTGAGGGTTCCATCTTCATATGGGTCTTCACTATGGTGTTGCTTCACCGTGGAAGACCATTTGTCGAGGTTGAAATCGCATAACCATTTGAATATTATAAGAGTATGTATAATGTCAAAAGAATGATTTTATTATTTGTTATATTAATAATCCTTATCCCATGGGATCATAAAACATAACTAATTTTGTACATTATTGCATGTGTTTATAACATTTCAATGTCATTATCCTTTGTTCATATGTGGGTGTGTGAAACATGAATTCCCCCAAGACTTAGGATGTACCATATCTAAATTATTTGCATTTGTACATTGGATCACGTCAAAGGATATTCATGTGGCTAGCATTCCACGGTGGCATCAAGAGATAGTTGAGAATATTTGTATATTTGAGAAGCAACTGCCGACAAGTTTCATGGACATGCAGGTTCATCTTCTAATCCACCTAGTAGATGAGGTTGAATTAGTTGGGGTGGTTTCTTGTCATTGGATGTTCTTCTTAGAGAGGTACATGAAGAAATTGGAAGGTTTTATTTGACAAAGGGAAAAACTTGAGTGGTTTATGGCAGAGGGGTACATATCGTATGATTCATTCTATTATGCCATTGATTACCTCAAGCAGATTGACAACACACCTGGTGCGATGATTTGGTACGATGAAAGGGATGAAGACAAAAGAGAAGGGGAGCTTCTCCAAACGAATGGAAAAAGGCGCTTGATAAAGAGTTGGCAAATTATAATTTGTCAAATTTACACAAAGTAATTATTCATGTTGAACTTCGATATAATGTATATTTTGATCTCATATGTTGGTTTGATTTCATCAGCGAATGCAGAAATTGAAGCAATCAATAAATTCATTCTTTACAATTATGAAGTGACACAACCGTGGGTCGCATTTTACGAACAAAAGAGGATGAAATGGGATAGTGACAGGAAAGAATTCAGATGGTTGAATGGTAGAAGCTTGCCTTGTCCTAATCATTTAAAAGAAAATATGCCAATTATATGCCCCACAGTTGTGTTGCTAACCAAGTTAGAGAGAAATACGGTGCAATCAGTCGTTACTCGCGTGCTGAAGAGGATGCGCTAAACGTAGGGATTGGGTGCAACAACTTGGTAATAATCTATTTATGTACATTTTAAACTTAATAATGCAGCTTTGAAATGTAACATCTATATTTTATATTTTTAATAGTTGGTTTATTAGACACATGACACTATGATTTTCTAACTTTTTTATAGGTGCATTTGTTCCCATCTATGTGGGCATATGGACACCATTTTCACATAGAAAATGCTGATGATGGACACATGACACAAGACTGTGGAGTGGAAGTCGAGTTCGATCAATCTAGTCAAGCTAGCCACTGTGATCAAAACCTAGTACGAGGGACGTTAGGTTACATCGGAAAGAAACAAGAGATCATTGAAGTGGACTTCTCTTCTTTCCAATGTGTTATTTGTAGGTGCAAGTGGTGGGACACCTTTGATCAGAATAATGTAAAGGAAGATCGCGATAGTAGGTTGATATGTATCAACTCTAAAAAGATGTGGGATGAAGCTAAGGAGCCTTATGTTTTCCCCAAACACTGCAACCAGGTGTTTTTTACCCAGATGTGTTAGATAGGGATTGGTGGTTCATATTGAGACATGACCCTAGATCAAAACATATTTTTGAGAACAATAGTGTTATCATGCCAAGCAAGCTGGTAGATAATGAGAGTGATCATGAGAACAGATAGTGATATGATACATGTGTGATTTCATCATTTATATTATTTAAGATGGGTTTTTATAAAGAAAAGGACTTAACCTTATAACTAAGACTCTTTTTTTCCAAACATTATATAATGTATTTTGAATTAATTGTTTTGCATTGTGTTAATGTTAAAATTATTTCACTTGATAATTTGCAATTATGTTGGTCTCGAAAGCAATGCACTGTATCAAGTTCTTTTTTTATGTCAATTCATAAAATAATACAACTACTTGATTGCTTTAAATGGTTTTTCACTATATCGTTACTTAAACAAATGCACCCTATATATATATATGAATGATATCTTCAAAATTTTAAAAATGTATTAATGTACAATGTTATTTTTGGTATGTAATATCATAATAAAATAATGATAATTCTAAACATAAATTTATTTCTATTATTTTCTAAAAATTATTATGTTGCAAAAATTCATATTGTTCTAGATTTATTATTGTACAATTATTTATATTCATACAATTTTACAATTTTACAATTATGGTAATTTAAAAATATGTAGGGTATACATTTAATTACAGTAGTTATGGTTCAAAATTAACAATTAATTTACGATTTTACAAATTTACAAATTTTACAATTTTAATAAAATTGAATCATGACAATACATACAATTACAATTAAAATTCAATTACAATGAAGATACATACAATTACAATTACAATTACCAATACATAATATTTAATAAATATCATGATTTATTATTAAAAATAAACATCACAAGCATGATAACCATTGTACAAACATCATATTCTAAAATACACATTCAAATTCGCTAACATCATATAATCATCATGATCATGATCATCTAACAAAACACAAGCATTGTGTAACATCATTACAACACAAACATCAAATATACATCTCATGTCAAATAACTACTATTACATACACATCTATTTGCAAACACATTAAATGGACATATCTAACATGACGTAACAATATACACATGATGATGAACACCAACATGTAAATTAAGTACATCAACATGAACATAAAATACATGCACCATATATATATAATGTCAAAAATATATAACTATAATAGAACTGCATATAAATATCAAATATTTGGTGGTACTACATTAATAATATAATTAGTAATCGAGACTTGCTCAGTTGATGGTGCCTCATGCTCAGGTGGATGTGCCTGCTCAACCGGAGGTGCTTGCTCAGTCGATAGTGCATGTTGATCAGATGGATGTGCTTGCTCAGATGGTGTCTACTTAGGAGGTTCCTACTGAGATGGTGCCTACTCAGTGTATGGCGCCTGCTTAGATGGACGTGCCTGCTTAGGAGGTGCCTACTCAGATGGTTTCTGGTCAGGACTAGGTGCCTGTTCAGATGGTGCCTGCTCAGAAGATTCTTGCTCAGGACTAGATGTTGGTTGCCCATCCCCGGTGCGAGCTGAAGGAGGATGAGGTGGAGTACTAGAATGATCACTCCCCTCGTTATCATGATCATCCAATGAGCTGACGTGTCTCACATCTCCATGGTGCCTATCCCTCCTAGACGCCAGTATCCTGGAAGCTCTGATGATATGATGCATAAGGCTCCCCATATTGCGGGGCATGTCCCTTCTAGAGCTCTGTGAACGTATGATTAGCCTGGATCTCTCTGATCGTCACAGGGTGGACTCCCTCATCAACCAGGAGTCTACATAGTTGGTCCCCCAACTCCATCCTAAATCGAATGTCCACCCTACGCCGCATGCCTATGGGTATCTACACTGGAGGAGGTCTGTCACCCTGATCCATGACCTCCTCCATCTCCTTGTCATTTACAGGATCATTCGGTGGGGATGGAATCATGTCCCCAACGAATGTGCCAACATCTAAAAAATATATAGTACATAACAAGAATTCGATAATTTCATTAAACAATTTAATAAAACAAGTTAAAGAACAATAAAATGAAACTATATTAATTTAAATAAAACACTAATATTACCTCTAACATTTGGTGGCTCATCCTAGGTGAAGAGGATGTTGGTACACCCTCGCCAATCCAAACTCACGTAAGGACATGACACCATCACGAACATGTGATCAACAACACTAGCTAGCAGCTCCAGTGCATCACTAGGTATCCTGGCTAGATACTCGGACAGGTTCCTCTTGGGCATCATCTCACCCCATGTTTGCATCCATACATGCAACATTGACCTATGAGGCTGGTGGAAAAAAGTAGACCTTGTATCCAGAAACCTCTCAAAAAATAAACAAAATAATTGAAGCAAAATGGAAGGTCAACCTCCCACGTGCTTGAGAACGACATCTATCTAATGCTATACAAAACTACCACAAAAAAAATGGTAGATCATATAACAAGTCGTGGCATCTGGAATAAAGAATCAACATAAAATAAAAGAGGGCAAATAATGCACTACTCGTCACTGGTATAATCTGTAATGGTCGTTAGTAATAGTGAGAGGCACCTAACCTCCTCTGGACCAAATGAAGCAATGTGTAGCTGACCACCAGACACCTGAAAATATGTAGGAGAAAGTATATCATCCCTAATGTATCTTTGGGAGTACACCAACTGACTACTTGTTGCATAACCGACGAGGACATCTAGGAACTAGGGAAAATCATGACCTCTCCTAGGTAGGCCAGTAATAAAATAAATGTCCTCCTCAATGGGATGGTACCACTGGCTAGGACCGACCCAGAAATCTTGTCGGTGGGCATCCCACCTGTAGATCAACTGTCCTAATAACCCACTGTGCCCCTTCACGGATTTAGCTTCCTTGTAACTTAAGGAGGCCTACCTCCCTTAAGAGCAACTGGGTGGGTGTCGTAATAGGGCGAGGGTACATAAGTCTCTCTCTCTCTCTCTCGTGCCTCCCACTGTTGTATCATGTTATAATTATCCTCCCTTTGCTCTTGTTGTTTCCTTTCCTCTCTCCGTTGACGTATTAAATACATCAGCCTCTCTCATACATAAAACCTAAGGTTTTTATTAAATGACAAATGTATTTACAAATATATAAATATAAATTTTATCGAAAAAAAAAACATTTAGTGCGCCAAAAAAAAAAAATTCAAGCACCGCCACCGGTGTATACCTGTCTATCATGCACCGCCCACGGTGCACATGAAAAAAATTCACGCACTGCGAAAACAACAAATATTACTTCAATAAATATTTTTGTGCGGTGCATTGACCAAACTATCTGCCCCGGGGTGGTTGTTATAGCGCAATGCACCGCAAGCTAGCAATATTTTATCACTGGCTATGGCGGTGCGTTCCCAAATATTGACGCATCGGGCCGTTATGTCTATTTTTACATAATAGCCAGTGTGTTCCGGTAAAAGACCGCACCACCACGCACCACACTATTGTCGGTGCAGTCGGAAAATGACATGCACCACACTATTTTATTGTTGAAGCGGTGCACTTTTTCTCGGTACAACACCGGGTTGTCACATTTATTGCCCGGTGCAGTTTCCATTAACACCTTTCATGGCGTGGCCTGTAAATTTACAGGGAGCACCGAGAACGGTAGGAGTCGAATGGATCGAACGCACTGCGCATAAATTTTTTTATTTTTTTATTTTTTAAGTGAATTTTTACTCAATTTAAGAAATTAATCTGCTAAAAGCTTAAGTTGGTGAGAAACAAGTAGATTACCTGCACATTTGCGCGTCGAGGAGGCATCTTTGAAATGGAAATACTAAAAACCAAATTTTCTCACCTTTTTGCAAAATTCGAATTCCACACAGTGAGCAATGGACGGAAGCAATGTAGGCAATGGGAGCACCAATGGCTGGGTGCCTCAGAGACAGAAAACTCACACCGGTGCTTGAGAGCTTTACAACATTGTAACAAGTAAAAATGAAGTTTTTAAGGCTAGTATTTTTTTTTTTTAAATTAACCCTTTTTCGGTGCGCTCAATTATGAGACACACCAGGCAGTTGTATCAATGGCACACCGCACTTCTTTATGGTGCGCTGGATTACTGAGATGTACCAAGCTGGTTTGCACAGAGAGCACAATGTCTGAGTGTGCCATTTGATAGTGTGCTTTATATAAAACATACCAGTGCGTTGTATGTATGAAGTGCACTGTTGTTTTCGTAGTACTTAACAATAAATCTGCAACGCTTATTTAGCTTCTACTATGCACCGATGTGTTACATATATATCAAGTGCACCAGTGTGCGTTATGATTATAAACACACCGCAAAAAAAACATCCACAAAAACATCCACCCACCAACTTCCTCTAGTGACCTCCGCTACAAATGGATATCTGGGCTATTTTTATAAGGGCTTCCTCAAAAAATCCACTAGAGAGTATTTTCCTTGTAGTGTACAATGATTCTCTAAGGCCTAAGAGCTCTCTGCACTATCTCTGACTGTCTCACTTTGATCCGAGCAAGTTTGGTCCAATACTTAACCAATTCCTTGCATTTGGGTGCTTAGCCCTGCTTGCGCAATCCCTAGGGATATTGAGCACCCTATTAATTTTGAAATTCCCAATAATTGATTGTGCAATACATCCAAGGCATCATGTTAACCTCATGCATAAGATGTACAATTTTCTAATTATACAATTGTTAGTATACTTCCCTTTAACTCCAATCTCAACTGGATCTTCC
The DNA here is from genome assembly GCA_034641835.2 of Pinus albicaulis. Classification (NCBI taxonomy): domain Eukaryota; kingdom Viridiplantae; phylum Streptophyta; class Pinopsida; order Pinales; family Pinaceae; genus Pinus; species Pinus albicaulis. Next base: position 425,966,456 of record CM076577.1, on the reverse strand, counting down.
TCAAAACTGACACACAACAATTATTTATAGTGAATATTCAATTATCTGATCGATCACCGCATGTGAATTAAATCATATTTTATTCACTAGACCTCTCACTAGCTCCTCCATCAGTTAGAACTAGTTAAATTGATTTTAACTCAAATAATTAATTTAAACTATTACACCTCAAAATAAACTACAAATGGACCCCGTAAAACTTAGAGATAACTCTTCATGCCTCCAATTTGACCCCCAACTCGAATTGACTAAGCTAGATAAGTCTTCCTAACTTAGTTAACTCGTACAAATTGTCATGTAATGTGGAATTACAATTTCCTTCTAATTTAATTAAGGGAAAATTAAATTAAAATCCCTTTTGATGCCATTTTCAACACTCCCTCTCAACAAGAAATTATTTCAACTCTATCCCAATTTGGTAGCTTTGGAATGTTTTGCATGCAACACTTCTCTCTAGTGTACTTCTCTATAGTGTTGTTGCTACTACAACTTCTGAAACTAAAAGGCATCCAAACTGAGGTAGTATGTTGCATCTGCCACCGGAGTCTCTAACTACTACTAGCTAATGCACTGTCAACTGAAAACTATGCGTTGTTTCTGACTCTGCACTGTGCCATCTGCATTGTTTCCAACTCTGCTCTGCGCTCCCCAGTATCTGACTACTTCTAATATCTGTATCTATCACTCTGACATATGAATGCATCGACCACCATTGATCTCTCCTGCTTTTTTGTATTGTGGGCTCCCGTAGCAAGGTAATGATCCATGGGACAAAACATCTTAATGGACCTTGCCCAAATTTATGCACTCTTGGGACTATGACTTCACATCGCCCCACCTCTCACCTACAGGTATGGATGCATGTGCTCCCTCTGCCCACTTGACTCAAAATTCCCCCCTACTGAAGGTGTGTGCTTGAGTGGATGTCTCCACTCAGCCTCCTTTCTACTTCTCCAATTTTGGTTGCTCCACAACTTTCTGAGGCTACATGTTGAGAGGTAATTCATGCTCCCTCTCAACCACCAAGTATCTAACCTTTGCCTTGCTTCTCAAGGGTTTGCATCCATCTTAGAGAGCATACAAGTTCTTGAATCGTACATAGATCTGTTTCACCTGCCCTGTGGCGATTTGTCTAAGGAAAACCTTCCCTTTTCTAAATATCACATCATAGCCATGGTCTTCCAATACTGCTACAAAAACTAGATTATTATTTAGTCCTAGAATAAACAATACATTTGTGAGTGTGAGAGGGGAGCCATACTCCCTCTAAAATTTAACAGTACCAATACCAATCCCGTTATACCTCCCATCATCTCCAAACTCTGTTATGCTTGAGTTATTTCTCCTCCAAGTTACTTAAGAGATATATATTCGCCATCATATGGAAAGAGGCATCACTATCGAGATACCACATGCATCCCATTACAATGCTTTCCATGGATGCAATGAGAGTGAAATCAAATTTGAACTATGAAGCTAGAGCTTCACCTGCTGCTACTACTTCAAGCTCCTTCTTTCTTGCGTTCTATGGACATTTCATGGCATAGTGCCCGAACTCGTGACAATCAAAACACTTGATGTTGGACAAGTCTTTCTTCTTTCCCTCTTCTCTTGGGACTTATTTCCCTTGGATTTATTTCTTTTTTTGACTAATGCAAACTATTCTTCTTTGTCTTTGGAAGAGGTCCCATCTATGGTGTTCCGTTGAATCTATTCTTTCACCAAGTCGGACCACAATTGCTCCCATTCTGATAGCTTCTCCCTCCTATTTACCAAATCCCGGTAGCTGTGCTATCTCTTGGGAAGGCCTAGAAGTATTAGGCTCACTAGATCATCCTCGGGAATGGTAACACCAACACTTCAGAGCTCATATAAACATTGAGTTAACTTCGTCAAGTATTTTGGTATTGTCTCGCCCTCCTCCATCTTGATTTTTCTAACCTTTTCCTTCATCGTCAACTTCTTATGGTCACTGTTGTTTTGAAAAAAAACTGTTAAGGCCTTCCACATAGCATATGGAGTTTCCTTTCCATGGAGGTTTGAGACAATATGATATCGAACTCCTTCTAACATAATCCTTCTTGCCTTTGCTACATTCTTCTTCCATGCGTCAATATTTTGAGCATCTGTTGTTGCGGGCCTGGGAATATCATTGCCTATGAATTATTTCAACTCATTCCTCCAAAATTGCCTCCATCCCATCCTTCCAAGCTATGTAATTCAAACTACCCTCAAGGGCATAATCGAGTCTCAGTCCATAGAAAGACATCCCTATTTTTTGCTGGTCCTGAAGAATAAATATGCAAATTCGATTCACCTGTTCAAAACAAAATCATATTCTTCTCTTCTATAGTGATTCCTTCTCTGATACCATTTAGAAAATCCACATAGATTCAAATGATCTTGTAATATGCTAAAAAAAAATATTTTGATCTATTCTACAAATTGTGGAAACCAATTATGATCACATAATCACATGAGCAAGAAAGAGAGGATTTCAATCACACAACACAAAGATGTATCTAGGGAAAGCCTCAACTAAAAACCATGCTATATGTATATTGCATTAAGTCAATAATATGAAACAATGCAATGCTTCTCTCAGGCTTGAGAGCTCTCTGTGTTATCTCTAACTATATCACTCTGATTCAATCAAGTTTGGTCTAATACTTAACCAATTTGTTTCCTTTGGATGCTTAGCCTTGCTTGCACAATCCATAGGGAAATTGAGCGCCTATTAATTAGGAAATTCCCAATAATTGATTCTGCAATACATCCAAGGCATCCTGCTGACCTAATACATGACCTGTACAATTTTCTAATTATACAACTGATAGTATACTTCCATTTAACTCCAATCTCAATTGGATATTCCTCAAAAATGACATGCAACAACTATTTATAGCAAATATTCAGTTATATGATTAATTACTGCATGTGAATTAAATCAGATTTAATTCATTGGACCTCTCACTATATCCTCCATCAGTTAGAACTAGTTAAATTAATTTTAACTCAAATAATTAAGTTAAACTATTACAACTCAAAATAAAATGCAACTGGACCCCCTAAAAATTAAAGTGAACTCTACATGCCTCAAGTTTGACCCCCAACTCGAATTGACTAAGCTAACTAAGTCTTCCTAAATTAGGTAACTCATACAAGATGTCATGTGATGTGGAATTACAATTTCCTTCTAATTTAATTAAGGGGAAATTAAATTAGAATCCTTTTTTATGACATTTTCAATATTTCTCGTTTCCATTTTCAGCATCTACTTTCAACATATTTATAGAGAGTGAAACTAGAGGGTGGACTCTCTTTCAAAAAGAGATTTACATGACGTAGAAGGTTATCTATCCCTTGAAGAAAGACAGGGCACTCACCTCATGAGAAGAGGAAGGTTCCAAATCCTTGTTGGTCACTAATATATGCAGTTATAACTTCCATGATTGGAATTTTTTGGGACCTTCACTCACATTTTTACATATTTTGTTTTAAATTTTGGCAACCCCTCAGAAAATCTCTGCGATGAAAGGAGTTTGACGTTGATTTGTCATCTTTGTTTCACATCTGCACTTGAAAGGCTCGTTTTTATTTTATGTAATCAACATAGTATTTAAGCTCATAAGTCCTACTAGAGTTTATATGCTCATGTTATCAGTCTCTTTGTAAAATCTATTAATTATTAGGAGTCTTGGCTACTCTTCTCTTACAGAACTTCATCGACTTTTCTATATTTTTTATTTAATAAAAAAAGATGATTTTTTTCCTCTTCTGAATATATATATATATATATATATATACACACACACAAAGTATTTATGCATAATTTTTAGAACCACTACCTAGTCCACTCTGAAGGTTGTAATAATTATTTTCTTGTAGATAGAGAAATATAACCCCCCCCCCAACATTCACTGCCCGATAAAGAGGCCCCATCAAAATAGGCCTAAGGGAAAGGATCAATCTCTTCAACAATTATATATTGTGGAGTATGCATATACACACAACCAAGGAGGAGAGATGAAATAGCCATAACTTGGGTTGCCACTCTATCAATAGAAGAAGACTTGTCTTGAAATATTAAATTGTTTCGAGAGATACATATGCCCAAATTTATGAGGGGCGGAAGCCTTCTACACTTTTTTGGGGAAGCCCAATCCCACCACAGTTTCTAGGCATCATTTATAGACTCCCCCTGCAAGTTTGTAATAAAACCCAAGCCTTTTTTTTTATCGAGTTTCATAGTCCAACCGAAGAGGTGAAGAAAATAAATAGATGGTAATCATTTCCTCTGAATTTTTACATAGAACACACCAACTGGGGCCTGTCAGACACCTTTTTCTTAAATTATCCCTAATGAGAACCTTATTTTGCAGTAAGAACCATTGAAATAAGTGTGCTTTTGTAGGGCATCAAATCTTCTAGAGATTTTTCCACCACTGGGCCATCACCTTAGGTCTTTTATTATCAATGATGAACATGTAACCTTATTTGGGAGAATACTCTCCAATCAGAGAATGAACCAAAGTTGGACAACCTTTTGTATCTTTGAGACAAACATGGGATGTGTTCAAAGTAATGGTGTAATTTTACCATAGGCCCACAAAATTATTTTGCAAATTGATTTGATGGGAATTCATTCAACCTTGGGCCCAAATTTATGTATGAGTGTTATCTACCACCCGATTTAGAGTAATTCTACCATTGGAATTCAATAAGTTAACCAGCTCACGAGGAAATAAAAAATGTTCCCCACATCCCACCCAGGGATCAATGTCGATCCTCACCTTTCCCCATTCCTAAATTTCCACCCCAGACCCTCTTCAATCACAGAGAAGTAGAATAAAACAACTTTATATATTATCAATATTTTTGGTCTCTTCTTGTCTAGCATACAAATCCATTCTTCTAGGGAACATGGATGGATATATTTTCTGTTGTGTAACCAACTTCAAAAGTAGAAGAAAAGAGATATCAAAGCCTTAGAAATAAGCCACTTTGAGGGGGCAACCTCCAATACATTACATAAATGCACAATTCTTGGATGATACAATTTACAAAACCTCCTTTCTATATATAGGAGTCCATGGAGCCATAATGTAATCCTAGTGGGCCACAATGTAATCCTAGCCGACCTAACAATAATCATTTAAGGGCACAATAATAACAAAATGGGGGTTACAAGGGTACAATAATAACAATAAGGGGGTTACAATAACAATAATAAGGGACTACACTATTAATATAGGGACTTAACATGCCCCTCTCCTTCAAACAAGTGTTGTCCTCAACGCTTGATTATTTCTTGATGCTTCTGTATAAAATTCTCATCCTCCCATGTGGAATCTTTTACAGGAAAGTTCTTCCACTTGCTGAGATACTCTAAAATTGATCGTACTATTCGAGTTCTTGTTTTTGTGACTGCTTCAGAACTTCTTTCGATGTGATGTTGATATTCCCGTTGTTTCATTAGATTCTGCACCAAAGTTAGGTTATCCTTTGAGAGTTGGAGAACTTGTTGTTGATGCTCGATGTCATCTTCCACTAATTTATCATCCATATTAGCTATTATTTTATCCTTCAAACCATCCAAATTAGCCTCCATTTCTTTTTTTAAACCATCTATGTCAGCTTCGGTTGCTCTTCGTAAGATCGGAATTTGTTGCACTTGGCATCAGAATTTTGATATCTCATATCGCAAATCCTTCCTCTTCATGCGTCATAGCATAGCTTTTTGAGGATTAATGGGTATGGAATTATTTTTTGGAGGCATTATAGAACCCAATACTGATAAAAATTCTAAAATATGCCCTTGGAATCAATTCAAATTGATTCTTCAAACAAGACTTATGCAATTCGGAAAAATACACACCTTTTTCTTGCTTTTGAGGAGCTCGATATTGAAATTGGATTATCTCTACGATTGTGGCACTTCAATATTTGAATTTTAGTACCAACGTAGCCCTTTGAATTATCTTTCAAATGCCATAGGTCTGATCTAATTTGGATTCCCCAAAAAAAAGTTGTGTCCAATCTACCACAATGACCTAATTCTGGACTGGTTCAGTAGAGAAAAGTTGTAGGACTTGCCACGTGTCACTGTTTCGTCCTTTGTCTCTGAAATTGATAGCCAAGAAACTACAGTCCGTTTACTTGCGACCACTTTTTACAGCACTCCAATCCGATGCCCAGAGAGAGAGTTATTGAACTTTTTCCACGATCACCTCTTTGAGATGAAATTCAGGAGCCTGAAAAAGCACTACTTTCCACAGATCATATCTCCAAAAATATTGCAAACCAAGCTCTGAAATTTTTTGACGAATTTCCTTAGGATTTCAGCTTCGCACCATACGAATTTCATATTCTGAACCTTCGTACAAAAAAATTTATAGCGCAAATTCCACGATGACCTGTTTAGGAGCCTGAAAAAAATACCTAACTTCCACAGATGATATCTCCTCAAATATTCCGAACAAAGCTCTGAAATTTTTAGACAAGCTTCCTCAGGATTTCAGCTTCGCACCCTAAAAATTTCAGCTTCTGAAACTTCGTAGAAAATAAGTTATAGCGCAAATTCCATGATGACCTGTTTGGAGTAGCGAAACCCTAGAATCCAAACCTCTGATACCAAATGTTGTGTAACCAGCTTCAAAAGTAGAAGAAAAGAGATATCAACGCCTTAGAAATAAGCCACTTCGAGGGGGCAACCTCCAATACATTACATAAATGCACAATTCTTGGATGATACAATTTACAAAACCTCCTTTTTATATATAGGAGTCCATGGGGCCATAATGTAATCCTAGTGGGCCACAATGTAATCCTAGCCGACCTAACAATAATAATTTAAGGGCACAATAATAACAAAATGGGGGTTACAAGGGTACAATAATAACAATAAGGGGGTTACACTAACAATAATAAGGGACTACACTATTAATATAGGGACTTAACATTTTCTAGATATCACAGCCGTCTGCAGACTATCAGTTAAAATTGACCTCCATCCTAATTTCACTGCCACATCCTTAGCAAAGGAGGGGATGTTTTTTAAACCGCATGCACCCCAAATCTTCGGTAGAGAGATTTTATCCCATGTTACCCATGGGAAGACTCGAACTTCTTTAGAACCTAACCACAAGAAATTACAACATATGTTGCAAATATAAATCAAAACACATTCAAGGATCCAAGATAAATACATCCAAAATACAGGTATTTCTTCCAAAAATAATTTTATGAGAACTAGCTTGACAACTCCGGACAACCACTTAAATCTCTAAACCTTCAATCTCCTTTCAATATTTGCAATAAGATAGTACCAACTGACATTTTTGTAGTCATTAGGTTTTAAATGAAACCACATATAATTTAATCCATCATCAAAATTATTAGAGTGGAAAGAATTTTCTTTTTAACATTTATAAATTCATCCCTAGATAAGCCAAGAGGAGAAAGAGTAAACTTGAGAACATTGACTTGCATACTTGTAGCCTTATGAAACAATGATATAGCATTGTTGATAACAATTAGATTATACACAAATATAAATGAAATTATTGCATTTAACAATATTAAAATCCACAAATATACTAAGGGTGGTAGGAGGGGGAGGGATCCTTTGGGATCTCATTGAGAAAAAAGAAATTAATTATGCTTGGGTTATAGGAAATGAAACTAAAAACATGGAAGAGATGTACAAGCTCCCCCTAGGTCTCCAACTTGCTAGGGAAAAAATAATCTCCAAGATTATAATTGTTGGGGACTCCCTCATAACAATTCAATTTCTGCAGAAAAAGTAAAACTCCTAAGACTAATAAACTCAATCTTCTCCTTCTAAGAACCATGAGTATTCTAGGTTCCTTTCAGCATAAAAGCTTTTTCCATATTCTTAGAAGTCAAAATTTTGAGGCATACAAACAAACAAAGCAAGCTTGTAATTTGAAGAAGGGTAAACAAAAATCAATGGGAAACAAGGGTGGCAAACCATCCCTTGATTTAATAAGGAAAATGATTAAGGATTACATGTTTATAATCCACCACAACATTATAATTAAGAAGGGAGATCTCACTTTGATAGTCCACCTCCATTGCAATAATGTGAACATGGTTCAATCAATGTTATGTGAGCTATTCATTACCACTTATGGAAGATGCTCTTAGGTAGTGGATTGGGGCCAACATGTAGGCCACACTGTGAGAGAGGTACAAAGCTCGATTTTATCATTAATAGAGGAGAATTATGTTCTGGTTCAGGCTTTGGCGAAGCTTATTTCCCAGACTATCTAGCCATAAATGTACCTAGGAATTAAATGCCCACCACTGGATAGTGTACCTGCTTTAATCCTACGATGTGCATTTACTGCCTAGGTGCATTTATGGTTGGATAGCCTGGGAAATAAGCTTTGCCTCAGGATTTTCCCTATTTAAAGTAGGTTGAAGGTAGCCGGAATAGTGTGGTAGTTGAGGAAATCCATTTGATAACATAAGCATTGGTCAAGAGATCATTGTCGAGGCTTGACTGGGCTGGGTCTGACTCCTTGAAACTCTCCGTAATAGTTAAGCACTGCCCTCGAGGTCTTGGTAAACAAAGGAAGAAACACTTGACCGTGCGCAATACTTGCTAAATTTAGGAAGCATTTTTTCAAGGATGTAACTGTCCGAGTTGGGTGCAAAATAGGATGTAGCTCATGGCATAGCTTGGGATTTAGACTGCATCAACCTCCTTGGTCTCCAGGGGAAATTTTGGTATCTTTCCTTCTCTTTTATTATCTTCATTCACTTCATTTCAGTCCATGGTATTTCCTTGTGGCATTTGGTATTTAAAAATGGTTCCTTTTGGCATGCAATTGGGCTCTCAAGACTGTCTTGGATAGCGACAGGGGTTGGTTTAGGGACGGAAAATTTTGAACGCAAAGTTGGAGGAGAGGGCTCCTCAAAGTTCCCCCTTTCCCAACATCTTCCTCTCATATAAAACATAGATAGCCACTCTCTTATCCAGTTTCTCCTCCAACACCTTTTAACGGTTGCAAAGAAATCTGAAAGAATGCAGGGCCTCCAACTTCACATCGATCGTAAAAATGATGAAATAGATTCCCTTTCCAACCAATTGGAGAATCTCTCTTTGGAAATTTCAGCCTCCATACATACATCAACTCCATATGGAAAGATATTCTAGCCTCCATACATCAAACTCCATATGGAAATGCAAGTATATATCAGGTAGAAGCTATATCAATTGACTCTTCATTTGGTGAATGACACAATTTTGCAAAATTTTATGATGTGGTCAATTTTTCAGACTCTATAGTTTCCATTTCATGAGAAAGGTGTATGAAGTAAATAGTCAGTCTGTTAGTGATGTAGAAAATATCAGTTCAATCTCAGTTTGACTTCTTTTGTTGAAGAATATGGTCCTAGAATTTGATGTAAATCTCCCAGTTTTTGTTGGAATATAAAATATATATTCATCATATATATATTATTAAATATGAAAAATATTTATAAAAATATTTGTATTCAACCATATATATTCTAATTTAATAATATTTAAATTCGATAATATATCTTAATTTATTATGGTCCCAGGAGTAGCTCAAATGGTGATTGAAGTAATGCAAAATTTGTGAAAAGTGAGGGATTCAAGGTCCAAATCCCTTTGTTTGTGACCCAGTTTATAGAGAGTGCACCAAAAATCTTGAAGCTTGACCACTGTAACCAGAATTTCCAAAAAATTATGTCAGATTTTGTTTGATTGTGTGAGTGTTTGAATCATTTTTATGATGGTTGAAATGAAGCTTGACCACTGTAACCAGAATTTCCAAAAAAATTATGTCATATTTTATTTGATTGTGAGAGTGTTTGAATCATTTTTATGATGGTGGAAATGGACTCAACGCCATCAAAAACCAAAAACCCCTGGTCCACCCAAAATCTTGAAGCTTGACATCTGTAACCCGAATTTCTGATTGTGAGAGTGTTTGGATCGTTTTTATGATGGTGGAAATGGACTCAACGCCATAAAAAACCAAAACTCATGTGTTGAGTAGGTAAATCCTCTCTGCGGACAGAGATGATCCCTCTAGCCCTAGAGTGGGTCTAGTAACAAGGGAACAATTTAATGTGTAGATTCCTAGTTAACGAATGAAACAGGTTGGGATATATTGTCCTACCTGTAGTCCAACACGATTGTTGCAGCTGTAGCAGTGGTGACCTCTTGATCTCTGTCTTGACAGGTCGCGGTTCTTCGACAATGATACTCAAATTCCTACACAAAGATCAAAGGACAAGAGCAGCGTACAAGACAATAATTGCATTCATAACTAGCTAATTAGTCAAGGGAGATTAAACATATTGCATAAAATAAACCATATTAAAACAAGATGGGAACCAGACAATAGTCATGTGTATATAAATAGAAAGAAAGAGATTACAACCAGAGCCTTGACGTCGTAGCCTCCTTTAGCGGGTTCAGTTGAAGTGTGTCTTGAAAGATCGTCAGGAATTGGGACGAGGCGAGGACACAAGCCTAAGCTTTCTCTCGACAAAGGTATCTTTCTGCTCTATCTCACCAAGAAGATGTTCAACAATTCTCTTCAGCTATTCAGCTATAATCGTTCAACTAGTGTATCAATGGGAGGTAGATTTATTTATAGAGGGAGAGGAGGAGGTTGGGATCCCTGCAATGGTGGAAGGAAGGCCTTATCCTTTGCGAGGTTTCCCCAAAAGGTGGAAACAAGAGGCCAAAGGAGGGTGGTCGTGGTTATTTAGTTGAACCTCCCAGGCTGACTCGCCCATGAAGTTGTTAGCATGGAAACTTCTCCTCTATTTTTAAAAAACATTCCAAAAACAGCTTGTCACGGGTAGCTCACTGCGATAGAGTGCCAATGGGAACGGGGTCCAGCGTTAATGTTCCTCATTTGCGCGAGGGCATAACAATCTACCAGCGCCAACCCAAAAACATGTGTTTCTGATGGTCTGCTCAAGGAATTTTCAACAGAAGGAATGTTGTCCTCATGGTAAGGGATGCAATGATGGTCTTTGCAAGGCATGACACTTCTTATAAGTCACACAAATGGTCCTCCAATGTGCGAGATGGGGATTGTAGGGACGGTGACAAAATGCTGTGTAACAGATGCCCGCTAAAGCATGAGGTCCGAGAGAGAGGGAGGGGTGAAATGCTTTACGCGAACACGTTCGAACAAAACACCGCTATTGGAAGACCTACAAGTACAAATACAATTGATATCTCTGATACATAAAAATGTGGCATGGGCACAACCATCCATAATAGAGTACATAAAAACTGAGATCCGAGGTATGGACGCAACCATCCAGCAATAAGGATCAACAAATAGATGCAGGTATGGTCGCAGCCATCCAATCAAAAGAATCATGCAATAATTCATGATAAACCACAATATCCCACAGCCTGGATCTTATCAGAAAAAACCTAGGGTCTTGCGCTCCATCTCGACTTGAACAAGTAAAAATTCAAACATGCGAATATGTGAGCTGAATTCGAACATGCAAGAAAGTTACTTGATTACCAGCCAATGATGAAAGCTCTTAACAGGCATGAGAGATACCACCAATAATGAAAATGGCTCTCAAGGTACAATAGGTACAATCCACGAAATGTGAACAACGATCTAGCGTCGAACACTCACAGAGTCACTCGATCGAAGGCCAATGATGTGGACCTGTCGTCAAATGCGAAGAATTTTCCATTGAGGCATGCAAGCTCCAAGGTACCGAAAGGGAGTCTCTAGGTCAACTTCCTAGATAATGAGCTAAAGTTGACAGGAAGTGACCCAGTAGAAGGAGGGCCATAATGTTTCCCACATCATCGACATGAGATAGAGGAACATGATGATAGTGAATCAGGACTAAATAGAGGATCAGAGGGAGGTTTAAAACTACAAAGGAAAACTTCTCTTGAACATATCAGTGACACGACTCTGGATTTGGCAGTGTTTGAAATCAAGGGATCTGATGTCATGATGAAGTGGCAAAGAGTGGATGAGAGGCCAAAATAGATTACCCAAACCCATGGAGGAAAAAATGATGAAACGAGATGTCCCCAACTCGACACGAATGCAGCTGAGTGTCATGTTTAAGAGCGACATACTACCAACACAACTGAAAATTGATTCCATTTTACCCCACCATTTCTGGAGAGTACCCCAATTATTTTTGAAAAACAAGCTTGAAGGGGATATCATATGCTTGTGATGTAAGTTTGTCCTTCGAATAAATCCATCCTAGTACATTTTATGAGCCCTAGGAAGGACGAAGGAGGCGACGTCATGGTGACGGTGTCCGATGTCATTTAGGATTTAACAAGTCTGACAAAGGAAGAACTCGGCATCTTTTCATATTTAGAGAGTTTGAAAAGAAGCAGAAAATAAAACTCCAGCGGTCCATTTTTGTAGATAGTCCCTCAGATCCGAAAAGGTAGAAAATGATGTCTGAGAGAACCTCTTAGTTGCGATAGGTTAAGGTATTCCTTTTTCGTAAATAATCTATCCTAGCTTGAAAAAGGGGTAAACGTATACTGGGTAGATATCATTTCGCAACCATTTAACGAGTTCAAAACGAAAAGAGTCTCAACAATATTTTCAATTTTAGAGAGTCAGAAAAGAGCTGAAAGATGACTCCAATAGTGACTTTTTCGTGTTTTTACCGAGTTCGAAAAAGTATAAAATACAACTCGTTACTTCATCACCGTTATGTTAAAAAACCCGTCGCTACACAAGAGATGCACGTAAAACCCATTTCTCGAAATAACATAGTGAAATAATTGAAAAATATGTATTAAAACCTAATTAGGGTTTTGAAAAGTTATAAAAATTCCAAAAATGGTAAAAAATAATTACTTTTCACTTTTACCTCTTGTAGAGCAATAGTTACCCTTTTTACACTGTGATTTTGCGGCGGCGATAGCGAGAAATCCGGCAGACCAATCTCGAATCCGTCAGTTCCAGGTAAGAGCTAACATCCTTCCCTACATTTTGATTATACTTTCATTACCTGCAACCCAAAATTTGGAAATCTATGGGGGAAATTATAAAAAATAGGGCACGACGGTTGGCACGAGTATTGGGCACAAACTCGCGCCAATCGCCCAAAATTTTGAACTGGGGCACGCCAACTACGACGACCATTTAAGCTTAAAAATGCAAGAAAATAGGCCCATTTTCAAAAATTAGAATCTTTAAATTTGGCTAATTACATTCCTATGAACGTGTTTGCAAGTGTGAAGCGGCAAAATGGTGATTGAATGGAAAGAACGAGAACACAGTGACAAAGAAGAACTTTCCATGGAAAACGAAAGATGCATGGAAGCTCTTAGAGATTATGGGGTCAAGAAATTATTCATGACACCATGCCTCATAGCTTAACCGAAGTTGTTGCAATACTTGATCAGTGTTTGGGACGTTGATCAGGAAAAGTTCATTATTCATGATCAAGAACTTGAGATTGAAGTTTCTGATGTTTATTTCATAACAGGGTTGTCGCGGAGGGGGGCAGTACCAATCCTGACCAGCACCTGGACCACAATGGAGAACATGAGTATGGTGATCGACAAGGTGTGTTCGGGGGCAAGGAAAGGATCGGGAAGTGGAAAAGTTGATATTCAAACTATTCCAGACTTGGCACTAAAGGTAGTGTTGCACACCATCTCACGAGCTGCTGGATTGTAGGCACCGCACGAGGCCACAAAGACACAATTACTTCTTTTTGTAGATTATATGACACCAACCCTCTACAACTAGGCATAGGCAGTGAGAATCAACATGAAACATCAACTGAAAAAGTGCAAGAAAACCAAGCTGAAGCAGTTCGGTTACAGGTCCATTCTGGTATCATTAATCTTAGAACAACTACCAATATTTTAGCGTCAGGAGGTGATAGTCCCAACACCACTAGAACAAGAGCCACGGATGGCCCGTTGGGCAGCTCTGAAGCCAAGGTCAGGGGGCGGTCAACAGACTAGATTTCTTTGAGTGGCTCCGCCGATAGTTGATCGTCGTGGAGGATTGGCCCTACTCTGGCACAAATTTCACTGGTGATACAGATCTCCCACTCCTAGAAGGAGAGGATTGGGATGAAGTACTTGGTAAGAATTAGTTTTTATTTTCATGAGTATTATTATTTTTTCAGATGTTGGCCCAGAAAGACCTGCAGATATGTCCCCAATAGCGAGGTGGACCCCTCGCGACTTTGATATTGCCCCTCATGGTGAGGGAGGCGAGGAGGAGGAAATCATACGCAATTTTGAGGGAATATCTCGTGGGATCCCAGACTATGCACGATTCGATGATGTTCCTCGTGCATACAAGAGACACACTGCAGGGGTGTCAAAATGAGTTCACTGCTTGCTGAGATGACTAGTACGGGCAGTGACATGCTATCTTGAGCATCATGCCGAGTAGACACCTAGGTTTTATTTTCATATATTTTTGAGAGACATGATGTCTCAGGATGTAACTGAAACACACATATTTTTTGAACTTATGATGCACACTGATGCAAACATTCGATATATATATATATATATATATATATATATATATATATATATATATATACATCTATTTTCCTATATGGATCTTTTTTCATATGATGATGATTTTTACAAATTACGCAAATGTCTATCTAATACAATGTTAGCCACTGTATTAGTTAATGCATTCATTCACCTAGGAATATGTTGATATGTGATGTAATCAAAATGTCTTTCCAGCAAACGAACACGTAAATACAACCTTAATATGTGAGGGTTTCTAATAGAATAATGTCCATTAAGTTTAAGAACGACAAACTGTGAGTCTAGATTTACAACAAATGCACGAATTCCGAGGGAAATCGCCCCGGTTAATAGTTCAATAACTCAGCGACATTGTTTGTAGCTCGTCTTAGATAGATACCTTGAAGATATATCAACTCACCAGTAGGATCATAAATCACCTAGGCCACTGAAGACAGGTTCCGGGTGCTGTGGGAAGCACCATCCACAAAATCAACATAAGGGGTAATAGACATCTGCATAATAATCAACAACCCAATAAGCAGGAAAAATCTCGCAAAGCACACTAAGACAAAAATGTACAAAAATGAAAAGAACACCTATGTACACAAAAAATGCACTAATGAATCATGCATAATATTTTTTAAGATACAATCCATTTCTGGGCTGGTCTAGAGGATGACCTTCATAATCAATAAGCTTATAGGCCCCATTCCGCAAAACACGTTTAAAAATGTAGGGCACATGCCACATGGGTTGAAATATTCCTGCCCCTAGCTTATCATGAGCTTGGTCGTACAGGAGGACGAGGTCTCCTTCTACGAAGGAGTGAGGGGAAACCGACTGGTCAAAATGAGCTTTGACCCGCTTCTTATGTGCTTCAATGACCTAAGTAGCAAAGCGGCGAGTTTCATCCAGCCTTTCTAAGTAGAGAAGACACTCTTCTTCTGGCGAAGTATTTGGCAGCAATTCAACAACCAACTTGAGCGAAGGTATCTCACACTCAATCATAAGGGTAGCTTCCAGGCCGTAAAAAAGCTGAAATGGAGTGAATTTGGTCGCATCCTTAACTGAGGTTCAATATGCCCAAAGAGCCGAAAATAACATGAGATGCCAATTTGATTTGTGCATCCCAATCGTACGTTGAAGCATGGTGACAAGAACTTTATTCAAAGCTTCAACCGAGCCATTGGCCTGAGGATAGTATGGCGTTGAGCTGTTGTGACGCAGACCCAACATGGAAGTCAAATCTACCACCGTATAATGCCGAAAATGGGAACCATGGTCGCTAATTATGGCTTGAGGGACACCAAACCTATAAATGATGTGATTGAATATGAACTGAGCTGTTGTCTTACCGTCAGCCGTAAGTGTAGGCATTTCTTCATCCCATTTGGTGAAGTAGTCAACAACTACGATGATATAAGAATGCCCCCCAGCCGAGTGAGGGTTACACGTCATAAAATCGATGCCCCACTTCGCAATGGGACCAATGGTAATGACAGGGTGGAGATGGGAAGGTGGCGCATGCATCTTGCGCTGATAGATCTGGCAGCCATGAAATTTATGAAAAACGACAATGCAGTCCTTCAAGATGGTGGGCCAGAAATACCCAACACGAAGAATTTTCTGTGCAGTAGCATAACCAGACATGTGACCACCACAGGCGCCACTGTGACAATCATTCAGGGCTTTCTCAGCCTCCTCGAGAGTCAAACACCGACGAAGAATGGAATCAAATCCGATGCGGTATAGTGTATCTCTGACTATACGATAGGGTTGCGATTGATGACAGATGCGTCGACGAGCATCCTTCGTCAACTCAAATCTGAAGGTAGAAGTTTGAAGATATACGATGATATCACTGTACCAAGGATCGAGGGTGCTAATCAGAAAAAGCATATCGTCCAGAATGCGTTCCTTGGAACTAGATAGAGCGGAGTTGGAAGGTAGAGAACAGATAAGATTGGCAAAGACTAACGGTTTCTTTGACTTGGCAGTGGTGAAATCCAAATCAAACTCTTGGAGGATGAAAATCCACTTCGAGTACTTTCCCCCTAGTAATTGACGAGACAATATGTAGGTCATAGGGTTGTAGTCAGAAATCACAGTCACTGTACGCAACATAATGTAATGACGAAAACGTTGAACCGCCTGAACAACAACCAACGCTAACATCTCGACATGTGCATAGCATGTTTCAATATCAAGAAGGTTACAAGACAGATAATAAATGACATGTTCATCACCAGCATCATCATCTTGTACCAAAACCATGGCAATCGTGCTGAAAGTAATGACCAAATAGAGGGAATAATCGCGATGATAATTTGGAGGATGCAACAGAGGAGAATTGATAAGAAATGTCTTCAATGCATCGAAATATTTCTAGGCGATCTCATCCCAAAGGAACGGGGCGCCCTGCTTTAGTAATCACGTGAATCCTTTAGCGACTTCGGCATAGTTAGGTATAAAATGATGTAAGAAGTTAGCCTTCCCCTACAGACTCTACAACTGATGTAATGAGGTTGGAGAGGGGATATTAATGATAGGCTCAACTTTGAGCAGATCTAGGCGAATTCGATCTTTGGAAACGGTAAACCCTAAGAGTCTACCAGAATCAATGCAGAAGATGCACTTATGCGGATTCAGCCGGATATTATAGCATCGACAACAAAGAAAAATCTGACGGAGATGGTCAGGATGGTATTTACGCTTATCTGAATGAGTCGGAAGGTCATCCAGATAAGGCTAAACGATGTGTTTAATATCGTGGAAAGCATATGACATCGCTCGTTGAAATGTAGCCCCAACATTTTTCAAACCAAAAGGGAGCTTCTTGTATGCGAAAGTACCCTAGGGACAAATAAAGGTAGTCTTATGTTGATCGGTCGGGAGAATGTTAATCTGGTTGTAGCCAGAAAATCCATCCATAAGGGAAAAAATCTCATTCCCCGCACAGTCATCATGATTTGATCAATAAAGGGAGTAGGATAATTATCCTTGGGGCAGGCCCGGTTAATGTCATGATAATCAACACAGACCTTAATGGTATCCTATTTCTTATCTACAGGAACAATATTAGATACCCATTCCGTCAAGGGAATCAGATAGATAAAACTAGCTTTTAAGAGTTTTTCAACTTCACCCTTAATAACGACATCCTTTCTAGGGTGCATAGGACGAAGATGCTGACGAACATGCTTCACACTAGGATATGTAGGAATCTCATGCACCACTATATTGGGATCGATGTTGGGCATCTCTTCGTAAGACCATGCAAAGACATCGCGGAACTCGCAGAAAATGTTAGTATAAACCTGCACATCATCTGAACAGTGGGTGACCCCAATATGGATGTTCTCGAAAATTTTTGGTTTCACGGAAATGTCGATAGGAATCGTTTGCATGATATTACTCAAGTTACCCTCCACAACAAATTCGTGTGTTAGAATAGGCATTTGAAGCGGAGGAGAAGGAACCTGAGAAGCGAACCTCTTAAGACACGTAGACATGGCCTCGAGGCCAAGCATGAATGAGGAACGATGATGACTATCGTCCCACAGAGGATCCTTGAGAGACATAGTTTCCACGATGGCTTCATCGGAGGGAAATATCTCTTTCAAGGGATCGGGCGAATCCAAATTTCCGAGCCAAGGGGATTGAGAATAAGTGTCGAGAGATATGCCCAAAGGAGCATGATTAGGAGGCGGAGGCTCTGAAGACGAAATCAGTTCACAATAGTCAATTTCGATTAGACTTAACGACATTGAATCTCCAAAATAATCAATTTGCTTAGGTGAAGGGATGATCCATTGGTCATCAGACCGAGAGATCATATTAATCTGAATAGTGTTGGGTGGAGGAAGAGGAAAAATATCCATGAGGGCAGGATCTTTGAAAATACTCGGCCCTATGCTCTCGTAAGGCATAGGAATTTTATCTACGTACAGAATGTTGTTCTGAGAAGAAGAAGTGAAGAACGACAACTGATCAACAGTAACGATCTTTCCTTCGTGCAGAAATTTCAAAAAATGAAAGAGAGTGGATGGAACACACAACATGGCATGAGTCCAACTGCGACTGAGCAGAAGATTGTAATTGAGCTCGACATCAACTACATCAACCTCAACATTGACCATCTTCCCTTCTAGAGTAATCGATAAACTGGCGAGAACACCAAGAGGTTTAGATTCCCTTCCATCAAACGCTTCTAGAGAATTTGGAAATGAATTTAAAGCTAGAGAACCAATGGATTTCTAGTAGGCAGATGACATGACACACATAGATGCACCCTCGTCCACAATCGCTCGATGGATATTCAGTCCATTAATGCCAACTTATATGATGAGCGCAAGCTAGTGCGGGAGACGTGGGACGAAATTCTCCAAGTCGAAAATGATAAGGCTTGAATCAGCAGGATCAACTCTGTCGATAATAGATAACAAAGCCTTCCGTTGAGACAGACAACTCTGAAGTACTTCTAACGCAAACATTGCAGATGGCGCCTAAGCCAAATCCTCAATGATACTGTAATGTTGAGCAACACGGGCATTGGGATTGTAAGAAGACTTACAAAGTACACCTTTTGAAGGTGGTCGTACAACGGGCTCAATACTGGGCCTTTCAATATGAAGAGCGCCAAAAACAGGTATAGGAGGAGGACCATCAGCGATCTCCTTCCTCGCTGCATGATGCGGTTCAATATAATCTTTAGACCGGGTAGCGATAGAAATGGATGCAGAACTGTTCATCATGAAAACTTGAGGGCCAAATGGGGCAGAGGACTGAGGTTGCTCTACCATCTGAGTCTACTGTGATGGAAAAGGTTCTTTGAGAATGATTGGAGTTCCTTGGGTGCCTTTGAGAAATCTACTCACTTCGGCTCATCGAGGACAGTCCTTGGTGTAGTGCTCTTCGTCACAAATTAAACAAGGATACTTCATTTTTCGCTGTGAACCATCATCAGCACGAGATTTCCGAGAATCTTGTTTCAGGGTATCAACTTTGGCCTTAATTTTACCCTTCTTTTTTCCCTTGGAAGCTTTATCCACTGAATTGGCCTGAACGACATTGACTTCCATGGTTTTACTTGAATTCGAGGTGGACTGAGAAGCAGTATCATTGGAAGGATTAGATTTTTGCTTCCCAGGGTTCGAAGGAGAAGACTTCCGAGAAGTCTGAGATATGGAACCAATGATACCGTCAACAGATGGCATCGTTGGTGCTTTAGAATTTCTAGGTCGAGGAGCATCAGGCAAGATATCATACAACGTGCTAGACTGAGAGTACACAAGATCAAGGTACTGGGTACGAGCAATGGCCTGTTCTTCGGTTACACATGCCCCCATGGCTATGTCTTTATCAATTTGATTGACAAATGAGGTAGTGAACCAATCAATTAGAATCTGATCAGGAATATCAAACTTGATCAAGCGACGACGATGCCTCCATTCATGAATATGATCTGAGATATGAGTAGCTCGGTCTTGCTTCAAGGATGTGAGGAGGTGTGTCCCAGTCTCATACCGAGCTGGTAACTGAAATTGTGTGAGAAACTCCATGGCTAAAGAGTTGAAGTCTTGAAATATGCCACGAGATAATTCAATGTACCAATTTGCAGCGCCATCAGTAAGAATCTGTTGGAAAAGATGGAGTTGGATGGAATCATCAACCCAAGAGTTAGAGGAACACCAAAGATGGTATGTCATAACATGTGCTTGGGGGTATTCTCGGGACTTGCCCTCAAACTTAGGATAGTCGCCAAGAATTTTGGTTGGAACTGGAGGCCGATACAGATTATGAAGAATTGGATCATTTTTTAGATTTGACACATCGGGCAGTTCTAACATAGTGAGAAACGACAATTGAGGATTAAAAGGCATTGGAGGTCATTTAAGGACTTGTGCTAGCATTCCACCCATGCTGAGAGAAATTCTGCCCCCATATGTTTTGTCCTGGAGGATTTTGTCCATAGGGGTTATAAGCTGGATAGTTCTGCCCATACTAGGGTTGAGGACCGACATACTGATTCTGATCATACCATTGAGGTCCTTGCTGAGCAACATATGGATTCTGCTGTGGAATGTAAGCATTGCCTTGAGGTGGATTATACACCAACTGGGATTGATTTTGAGGTTAATAAGTGAAACCTTGGGGCGCACTATATACAACCTAAAACTAACCTTGAGGAGGGTAAGTAGCGCCTTGGGGTTGAGCAGGTGGTATTTGCTAAGCAGGTTGAATGGGCTGCTGAGTTGGTTGAATAGGTTGAACCGGCTACTAAACAGGTTGAATAGGTTGAACTGGCTGCTGAGGTTGGGCAGGTTGTCCCTGTGGAGCAGGTTGGCCTAGAAACTAAGGGCCACCAGGTTGCCCCTGTGGAAGAGGTTGGCCTGATGGTTGTGATGGACCAGGTTGCCCCTAAAAACCAGATTGACCCAGAGCATGACCGTAGGGTTTTCCTTGCTGTACAAAATCTTGGCCTTGCGAAACGTAAGGTTGCTGTTGTTACACAAAAGGTTGTCCCTGTGGCGAATACATTGCCCCCCCAAGGAACATAAGAAGCTCCTAGTTTAAACTGAGGTTGACCGGAAGGACCATAGGGTTGGCCTTGTTGGACCGAAGGTTGACCCTGTAAGGGTTGTCCTTGCAGACCGTAAGGTTTTCCTTGAGGGGCAAAGGTTTGTCCCTACTGGACCAAAGGTTGTCCCTGTAAGGGTTGTCCTTGTAGGCCCGAGGGTTGCGCCTGTATCAATAGCCCTTGATGAGGAACGATCCGATAAGGATCAGCCGGAGGCAGATAAACAACTTGATTAGGATCAATGGGAGGTAAATAAACGGGATTACCGAAGACATCATAGTGATGCGGAGGATTGGTAAGATCTTGGGGCTGCTGAGAACCTTGAGAGGTCTATTGCTGGATAACCAACAGATACTCATTGAAAGTAAGGCCGCTAGGGATAGAAGTAGAAACCATAGCCGCACTAGAAATAGGCATGGATTCCACAGTGCAAGGTTGTGATCTACTCACGGTGGGACTGACAGGCCACGTGGGGTTAAGAAAGATAGACCTGCGAGTAGAAAAACATCCTGATGACTAAGTCATAACAACCAGTGCAGATGAAGCCACATAAAAGGTGGGTTGGACCGGGACAGATGTAACAGTGATCGATGAGCTAGGCATTGAAGGCGACATTCCTAA
The DNA here is from genome assembly GCA_034641835.2 of Pinus albicaulis. NCBI lineage: Eukaryota > Viridiplantae > Streptophyta > Pinopsida > Pinales > Pinaceae > Pinus > Pinus albicaulis. The sequence continues at coordinate 425,944,713 of CM076577.1, read as the reverse complement.
TGTAGGAAGGACCAAACTCATTGGAGGATTCGATGTACTAGATTGTGCTATGGAGACAACACTAGAAATAATCTGACTCAAAGTCCGATAACCGGGTGGAAGAGACACCGATTGAGGAGAAGGTTGTCTGGAGACACGCGGGATATATTATGGGAAAAGTTGATATTCCCCTGTAGAAACATGCAGTTCTTCACTGCCGATAGGACTTGAAGAATCCATGTCTGACGAAGCCGTAATATCGTCGAAAAGACAACAAGGACTTGTAGGTAAAGCAACGACTAAAAATGGTGATCCTGAGGTAAGAGGGGGGAATTATTCCTCGCTCCCAAAACCAGACCAAGCCCCTTGAGGTGGCCAATTGAACTCAACTGACCCATCAAGAGGAGACTAGGTAGTAAGAGGCAATACAGTCGGGAGGATAGGCTGCGAAAACTCGGCAAACCTAGTGGACTGAGGGGTTTCGAAAGAAACGTCAAAAAAAGAACTACCACTAGGAGGCAGTGAAGAAGATGACGAAACTGGTGGTTCTGCCACTGTGACAATATTTCAACACAGGAAGGAAAATGAGATAGCCAATTCAAGGCTTCAAGATAAAACTCTAAGGAAATACAAAAACAAGCCAAGCATAAAACTTTTAATGGGTATGTGATTGTAGGAAATTAATTTTACAACATTGAAACGAAACTTTGTTGTTTCATGTTTTAAGAGTGGATAAACAGGAAAAATATGAATCTAATCACATTCATAATTAAACGAGCGTGAAAGGAAAAGTGCTCGATGATCTCTTCACTTTTTAAGGAGTCACGAAAAGATTGAAATGACTACTCAGGTGATCTAAGCAAGAGGGTGTACCAAGTTTCCGTGAACTACCATATACACCTTGGTGATCAAATGAAAGAGAAATGACCAAGGACTTAATGTGTGTGCAGGTAGTCTCCCCAAATGTTGTGTTTGGTGTATCATGGTTACTAGGTGGCAGACTCGGCTTCCTATGGATAAAGGATTTGAACCTATGAGGGTCTCCCTTTATATACGCTACGGTATGGGGAGCACAAGTCCGTACTAGTGCTGTCTAAATCTAGGTGGCCAATGACAGCTACTAGGTTTAATGACGCTGGAACACGTCACTAGCCTAGACCTCTAAAAATGTTTGCATTAGGTTCCAATTCTACCTTAGATTGATTGAATAATTTTAAAGTTGATCTCGAATTAATGTTTCAGTTTCAAGGCCCTACCAAATGGAGTCTCAAATTCCTAAATGCATGCTATATGCAAAAGAAAACCATAGTTCGATGAATGCTAACTAAGAGAAGGATAGAGATCTTTCACAAAGTAGAAAACAATGAAAACACAAGAAGAAGTCCACTAATTCATCTAATACAACCAAACGAGAAACAAAAAACTCTTTCCTAGTTCACTAAGAGCTAGTTATGCAAAAGAAATTTTCATTTTCAATGCAAACGAAAGAATGCATTTTTTTTTTTTTAATGAATGAAAAAAACAATAGAGACATAAAAACGCACTTAAACCAATGATGCACCCTTTCAAACAAACAGAGAGCTTTCAAAATGACCCAAACGAGCAATGTGATCTATGTTCGAAGTGACAAATTGGAGAGTCAAACAAAAACAAAAGTAATAATTCAAGAAACCGAAACACAAAGGATCAAGAAAGGCTAACACAATCGATCAAATAATTGAACTGACAAAAATCAACAAGACTCGAACTTCAATCAGAAGGCACAGTGAGCAAAAGACACCTAGAAACCCTAGGTCTATGAAACTCACAAATTTTCACAAATGCAGAGCAGAAAGATAATTCTCGACTCCACCAAAAGACTCTAATTCTCTCTAGAACTCTGGTGCCTAAAGAGAGCTCATCCTCTTATTTTTAGGGAATGAGGGTATCTCTTCTTACAGGAATGGCCGACAATACTTTTATGTACAAAGGTTCGTTATAATTTTGAGATTTGGATCAAATTCCACCAGAAGTCGGAGAAGTGCTTCAAGTCTCAAAATTTTAAGAAAAAGTTACACAGTGAAGATATTATCAGAATCTCACGGAACCGGACATACTATGGAAAAGTTACACAGTGAATATATTATTGGAATCTCATGGAACCGGTCACACTCATAGTCAGGTGAATAGACATTACATTACACAGTGGATACATTTATCGTGCAAGGTCCATGGGGAACAAAAAATGAATACAATTATGGAGCTCCCAATAGAGTGGAGTCACAAAATCTTATCTTGGGATACATATTTGTGTCCCAGACCTTTGTGAAAATCCTACGAACAATCATGGTTTTTCATAAATTCATTTGATGTTTAACTTTAGTCATGACAACCCATTGGTGATTTTTAGTCATAAAATATAGAAGGATCTCATTGTCAGAGTATTTACTAAGATCCGAGACAACTGTACAAGGTAAATGGAAGCATTCAATATTTTTACAGATACCACATTTCTCACATTCCATCTGGCGAGCAGATTCAAAAAAGAGTGGGTCCATGCTAGAATTATTAAGACCAAACATTCCCCATTTTTCTGCATATACTGGGATCTTTCATCTCAAAACTTTATTAGATATTGGAGCAGACATCAATGTTTTGAAGAATAAATCTGTCCCCGCTAAGTATCGGTCTAAAACTGTATGAGAAGTTATTGGATTAGGGGCACAAGGGTATAATTTTCAGTATGAAGTTCCTAAGGCCACCATATGTTTTGATACATATTGCATGAATGTAAAATTTGCAGTAGGAAACATTCCCATTGACTGCATTTTGGGAAATCCATTTTTGGTAGCCATAGAACCACATTTCTCTGCAAGACTTGAAGATGGTATATGAAGATATTTTATTTCTGTACCAAACAATAATGGATATATGCATACCATCACACTCCCATTTTTCTCAACTCCTCGAATATCCACTATGATTCAAGCAATGCAGGAGTTACATAAATCACAAGAAAAACTAGTAGAATTGAAAGATTTAAAATCTTGCCTCTAGATTGAAGACCAACTCAAACATCCCAATGTGATGAAGAGAATTTCAGAAATCAGAAAACGTTTAGAAGAAGAATGTTACGTTGAAGAGCCTAATTCTTTCTGGCATCGAAAACAATACTTTGTTGATCTCCCATACAAACCAGAGTATTCCGGTAAGCCATGCAAAAGCAAAGAAATCCCTATGAATGAAGCCTACCGACAACTCCATCAAAAAGGGATTCAAATTTTGTTGAACATAAAATTGATCTGTGAATCTAGTAGCCCCTGGAACTACTATGGATTCTATGTCAATAAAAATTTTGAACAAATTAGAGGAATACCATGCCTAGTAATAAAGTATAAACCACTCAAAAGTGTCGTGACAGATGATACTTATCCACTCCCACACAAAGGAAATTTGATAACCCAAATTGCAGGTGCCAAGATATTCTCAAAATTTGATATGAAATGAGGATTTTGGCAAGTATCTATCAAGGAAGAGGATCGATTTAAAACTAATTTCAGTATACCATCAGGACACTATGAATGGAATGTCATGCCTTTTGGCTTGAAACATGCTCCCTCAAAATTCCAAAAGGTGCACTAGTAAAAATGATGAAATTAATGACTGTGTGACTAAAAATGTTAGTCACCGTAATTATTTCAAGTGAATTACACAAATTTGAGTAATTTTAAGTGATCAAAACTAAAAATGACTAACTTAAATGACTAATTTAGTCTAGGAATAAAATATATGACTAGATAATAAGTGACTAAACTCAAAACGACTAACTTAAATGACTAATTTAGTCTAGGGATAAAATATATGATTAGATAATAAGTGACTAAACTAAAAGCGACTAACTTAAATGACTAATTTGGTCAGGATTAAAATATATGACTAGATAATAAGTGACAAAATTAATAATGATTAATGTAAATGAGTATTATAGTCCAAGAATAAAAATATTGTCAAATAACAAGTACAACAAGTATATGAGTTAGTCATTTATCTTAGTATATGGTTCTTCCTGAGAGAAGCGAGATCTGGATCTAGTAAGAAGGGGGAGAATAGCCTAAAATCCTCTACCTGCCAGTGAAAATATGTGTCTATACCATGGGGAGCTGTGTGCTTCAGCGAGAATATAACACACGTGTTTTAGGTAAAGTTGGACAGTCTCTGATGGTAAGGGAAAAGGGGAAAATATATCCGCCAAGCCTAGCTGGGCTTTGATTGAGGTCAAATGATGAGCACAGTCACTATGAGATTGGGTATTTTCAGTCAGCTGCGACACCCCAGTGCCCCAAGCTTGCAGATCAAAGAAGCTTAGTTGCTATAGGGCCTCGAATGTGGTACAATCTGCGTGATTGTCTGTGCAGGCTTCATCATTCCTGTGAGATATTTTATCTTATAAGAGATTTGCGCCTCTTGTACAGGACCGATTCACATTTTTGATGCATATGGGGGCAGCAGCTTGTGCCACTACTATAGCAGTATTGGCTCTATGGTGATGGCAGTGGTCTCCACAAAACCTTCGCCCTCATTTCTATTGGCAGCAGTGAAGAATAGTGAAACTCGGAGCTAGAGCAGGTAGCCGAGGGGAGCAACAACCAAAGCAACCTCAGAAGCTTCGTGATCAACTGTGGCAGCAACAGCCTCTAAGGCATCTTGATCATCTGTGGTGGTGGCGGCAGAGTCGAGTGAGGCAGCCATTGGAGATGCAGCTTTGATGTTAGCGTCGGCAGCAAGGCTAAGAGAAACCCTAGCAGAGGCCATTTTTTCAACCGTCCTCCTTCCAAGAAAGCTAAAGCATTCACTACCTCTCTAACCCTTTTATATTATTTTTCCATTGAAAGGAAATTTTAAATGTCTATTAGAAATTTCTTTTCCTTGGCACCCGAAACCTCCAATCCAGAATCCTTTTCTGACCCAATATGTCCTTGCATAGGGTCCTTGCCTTTGGATATATTGTCCTTCGTAGAAAATGGAAGCTCATAGGATTTAGATAGTGTGAAACCTATGGTACTACCTACACCTAAAAGACAGTCCTTCAAATTCTAGTATCTAAATACACTCCACCCCAATCCTGAAATTGATGTCTTCTAGAAGCACTTCCCTAAGGTCCATATTAACGAAAGTGCGAGAGTATGTCTTAATCCCCATATCCAAATAGGAAATTTCATGGTCAATATAAATTCATGGTCCAGATAGGATCCCATTGAGTTACTCTATCTTTGAAAATTATGGCATCCCAATAGTTAGGAGGGAAACTTGGAAGATGAACCTATATTGGGGACATATGTAGCCTCTCCTACTTTGCATCGAAGACGGGCATCCAAAAATTAAAAAGGATAGGAGATGAATCAATTTTCCAAACCATCTGATGTACCTTTTGGGTGCCAATCGCATCTTTGAAGCATAAATAAATCCAACCTTGGGCTATTAGTGAAACCTTTGGAAGAAATTTAACAATAGGCGAGGTTTCTTTGTCTTCCCATGCTTTTAGGGTTGAGGACTTGAATTTTCGACCCCTTACTCACCCCACTAGAGATTTTTGGGAAATTTCCTCAATCTTCTGATTGGCGATGTCGACTCCCAACAATAAAGAAAGGTGGAATTTGTTCTTATTCTTGACACTACAATTTATTTTCCCCTTCCTTGCTTTCTAAAATTCCTTCTGAATCATAATTCCTTTTTATTCACAAGAGTGTTTCTCCTAAAAAACCATAGCTCCATTCGTGATGTTGGTTAAACCTTCCTCTGTTGCCAAGGCAAGGATCTCCTTCACTAGTTCACCCAAGGAGAGTAAGGCCAATGGAACTTCATGAGATTAAGGATAGACAACAAAACAAACCAGAGATACTTGTGAGAGTGAAGAATCCCCAATGTGTTAAGAAAATTATGAAAACCCTAAGGAAGTCATAACACATTGTATGTGTTCCTTTGATCTCTAGGATGGCAGGGAAACGAAACTCAGAGCCAAAGAACCCCAAGAAGATTTCTCCAGCCCCTGGAAATTTTCCTTGGGCCCTAGGTTGACCAAAACTAAAGGACCCGAATAGTGTGTCGTTGGAGCAAGGGTTAGGGCCTCCGAATTTCTAGATGGTATCCTATTGAATTATTATATTTTCTTTCTAAAGACCTCATAGGCTTAGAATCACAATATGGTGACCTTCTAACATGACTTCCAAATGTGAATGTATAAAATCCTTGGGACTTGCATGTATTCTAAGAGTTTCATGACATGCTTAGTTTTGCACGGAAGTAAGGGAACTTGTGAAGGGTTGATCACAATAGGCATGTATGGTTGATTACGATTATCATAGGTATGTTAGTTTGGTTTTCCCAATCCACAATTTCACACATTATTGCTATTGTTAAAGGTATGTCAGGATGGTTTACTTGTTCAACATCATGCACATTTGGTTGTGTTCATTAAAGGCATGTTAGTTCAAGGACAAAACCAATAATTTGCCAAGTTGCTCAAATTAGCGAGCTGTGTGTCATGTCAATCATCTTAATGAAGAACATGTCATGTCGATTATTTATTTATTGACATGCACATTCCATTGTCACTGTTACTGATGTGTTAGGTTGGTTATTAACATCTATTTTTTATTAACACTATATTGGATATTAACCCTATCAACATGCATGTTTAACTACAATTGCGAGAGGTATGTTAGGTTGTTCAACCCCATCAACAACATTTATGTTTAATTATGAATGTTGAGGCATGCCACATTGGTCACCTGATTACCAACATGTACCTTTTGGTTATCACTAGTAGAAGTGTGTTAGGTTGGTAAACTTGATCAACTACATGTATGGTTGGTTACAAGTAGTAAAGCCTCATTTTATTTTTCAATAAAATAAATAGTGTGCAAGTATTGTTACCATTATTGAAGACACATTTTGTTGGCTAACTTAGTTAACATCATAATCTACCGGTGGCATGCGCTTGTTGGTGATTGAGTGTTCGTTAAGGCACTCGCTTTGTAAGCACACGGTCTTGAAACCCTGTGGTGCCCGTCAGGCATAAGCCTGTGAAACTTGTCGTGTATTGTTAGCGGGGAAATGATGCCAGCCAGGAGGGTTTTCTACCGGCAGCGGCGCGATGATCATGTGTGGCAGATTTGATTGTATGGTTCTAGTTAAATGTTTCCCCAGTTAACATCACATAAATTCAATACGATTATTCGAGGCATCCAAAGACACTCAACCCATTTAAAGTAGTGCATAACATTGGTGGAGCTTTATTATTGCTTGGTGGGTGAAAATAGTGTGTTATTATTCCCCCACAAGTGTTCACTATTTCCATGTGACATGTTCACTCCTCATGGGCCAAATTTCCTTCTTAAGGGGGTTGTTTATTTAAGATAGGGTTATGTCCAAGTCTAGAGTGAATTTAGTAGAATAGATACCACTTAGTTGTGAGTGCTGAGTTAAAGTGGTGCTTTCATAGCTTTTGATATGCTTATACCACATTGCAATGTCTAAAATCAATTAATTGGCACTTGTTTATGTTCATAAAAAAATTTCAATCCAAAAAAAAAATGTATGTGAAAGCAAGTTAAATAGCCTAATGCTCATTGACCCACACCACCAAAGTTACTAGATTGATCTCCTTGCTTGCACTTGTTGGGGTTTAACCTCATCCCTCCTAACATAAGTCATTTACTCCACCATTACGCACACATGCATACTTCTAAAAAACATGGCATACTTGACCATTGTCATGCCTTACAAAATAATTTCAAAAACATTGTTACATTTGCACCACAACATATACATATGTGTAATTTGTATCAATATTTCCTAAATTGCTATCTAAAATGCTATATGATTGTCTTAATTGCAATATTCTACCACCTTGACACCCCTTAACCCTATAAAAATCCTTGTAGTGATTTCATGACCCTCTCCATTTTTAAATTTCCTTAAATTGATCTTATAACACTCTTTAAAATCATTTCCTACACTTATATGTATTCATTAACTCTATAACTCAACATAGATTAAAACTAAAACAATAAAACAATAATGTAATTATCATTAGAATACTTTATAAATGAGATATCTTCACATCTAAAATTAATATTAATGATATATTAAGGCGTATAGGTCTCATTGCTTCTTAAGAATATTTTCCTTTAGTCCAACTAGGACTCAAGAGCTCGAGTGAACCCTCATTGCAAGGAAATCGTGGAAACAAAAAGCGGGAACTTCAAAACCTTCGCAAAATTTCCAAGAGCTCGAGTGATCTGTCATTACGAGGAAATCGTGAAAATCATGGAAACAAAAGGCGGGAACTTCAAAACCTTCGGAAAATTTCCCAATCCAATTGAAGGCTGAAAAAATAAAATAAATTAATAAAAAAAGGGCGGGGAAATTTTATTATTTTTTATTTCTTGAAATCCACTCCTACCCGCTTCACTCGAATGACAGCAAAATCTGATACCATTTGTGATCTTACGCTACCTTTGTTCATCATCAAGTATGCTATTGTATCCATGGGTGTTTATCTCGCACCTATCCTGGATTAGTGCTTCTCAGATCGAAATATACCAGCGTTTATTCACTGAGGCGTTGCTTTTCATCATGACAAGATCTGTTAGTGCCAATCGCTAGTATGATATCTACAAGTCCTCGGTTTCTTCCGCTTTGCCTTGGCTAGGTGATCGATATACCTAGCTGAGTCGTTCAAACGAGAAATCCACTCCTCCCAGCCTCACTCGAATGACAACAAAAGCTATTGAAGGATAGTTTTATTTGTTCGTCAAATTTTAAAACCCTCGCTGGTTCAAGGGTTTCAAATTTGTGCTGACTAGTTAATGGGTTGGTTTGTCCCTGGTTCGTTTTGGTTCTGGTCCTGTGTTAGTCAGTTATTGCTCTCTTTAGTTCTGTCAAGTTTTCTTAAACTTCAGTCTGAGAAGATGGCTTTAGTAGATGTTGAATTTTGATGCTTCTTTGGAGGGCTCGCATGGTCCACTGATGACATAAGCCTGCAAGAGGCTTTCAGTACCTATGGTTAAGTCATGGAATCCAATATTATTAGTGATGGGGAAACTCGTAGACCGGGTGGATTCGGCTTTGTGACCTTCAATGATGAGAAATTGATGGATTCCATTAATGAAATGAATGGCAAGATGCTTGACGGGAGGAGCACCACTGTTAACCCAGCCCAATCCAGAGGATAAGGGGACGGTGGTGGCGGCTGTGGCTCGCATGGCTACCTGGCTTCCTCCAAGGAAGAACGGCCACAAAATGAAGAATCAAGCCCCTCTGAAAAAGAGGAGGACTAGGAAGAGGTCGAAGCCGTAGCTCGGCTGACGACAGGCAACAATGAAGACGATGAATACAATGAGCCGGATGCAGCCAGCCCAGACGACGATCAAGATTCTTTTGGCAGCGACGAGACCGAAACCGATGACCACGTAATTTTTTGAAACTCTATTTCTTTTGCACTCCATTTATTTGATGAAATCAACATTTTTCTTATTCTGTTTCATATTGTCTTGCCACTTTTTCTAGGCATGATATTAGTGCATTTAGGTTTTAATCTTCAACATTTTGTGATTATATCTCGACTCAGTTAATTTATAGCCTTCGAGAGTTTGCTGGGTTTAAAATGATACGTTTTATTTTTAAATTTTTGTTAGTTTTATTGTGTACTTGTGCGTTGTAACAAGAGACAATTGCAATTAATCTTTGTTTGAAGACTTTGTATTCTACATTTTTAATCCTTATTCTTGTTTTCCTCATGACCTAGATTTCTTCACAACCCCAAAAATCCTTGAATGAAGCTTACCATGAACTTGCGTACTTTGAAAGAAGACTTTTTTTTTTTGGTGAGAAACGATCTTCTTGTTGATTTTTGTGTAATGAGATCCACGCAGATGCCGTTGTTTGTTACTTTTACCTTCTGTCAAGAAGGATCTTTTTGTTGATTTCACCTTATGTATGTTACTTGTGCGATATTTGCACTACTTTGATACACTGTTTTACTTGAAATTTTTTATCTTATCTTGACTTGAAGCTTGAGCTCTTTGGGCTGAAATCATTTTTTACAGACAACAATTAGCAATAATTTTTGCTAACACATTTTTCCCGATCTTGTGAATTCAAAACTTTCAGTCTTGTTTATTGTTCTCTTCTAACTAGATATGTAACATCACATTGAATATGGGGCATTCTGAAAGGGGCTAAATTTATTTGAAGGAAGTATTTTACCTTGCATAAAATATCTTATGAGAACCTATGTTTGATTGAAATTTTGTTAATGCATTTTACGGAAGTCTTGTTTTTAATTATTATATTTCATTGGTTTTTGTTAAATTGTCCTCAAACTTCCTCTACTAAAATATTATTTTATTATTTAGGCATTGAAATGCACCTAAGCACTTAAGCGAGAATGAAGTATGCTTTCATTTTTTGTTAAAAAACAAAAAATGGAAAACTTTACATCCTAAAAGTTCTACCAAAAGTGCAAAATACTATTGCCAACAGTATTCAAACGAAATAAGCAGGTCTCATATGTTACAAAGCAAAACTTGCAGAGATTGAAAGTTATACATCCCATGATTCCTTGGGTATGCAACTTATAACCACCTAATCTTCTAATTACTTTACTAAACATAGATATTAGCAAAAAACATTATGATTGTTGACTTCTTCTTGCCCATTATTGGAAGGAAAGGAGTTTGGCTTTCCAAAATCAATGTCTTTCGTCATTTGGTGAACTGTTTCTTTCTCCTCATAATTTGTTTGCACTGAATTTGTTGACATCTTATGGTTAGAAGCTGAAAAGTGAGAGCCTTTACTAAGACTGATAACCATATTCTTCAAGAATCAATATATTACATTCTTCCTCAAAGACATTGAATTTTTGTGTTTTCTCGTCCACAATATTCATAATTATAATATTTTGTGTAGTGCATTGGTATTCATTTTCATTTACTTTAGAAGTCACTAGAAAAATAGAAAATTTCTTGCATTATATGGACTTTTCATGTGTTTGAAGAATCCTTTAAACTCCTGGGCTTCAGTATAATCCATTAGTGTGACACTCAATAAACAAACTTCGATGCCAGCTGCTCACACTGGTTTTTGTAGCTCAAGTTGTTGCACACAAATTGTCGAGATATAACCTTGATTCAAACACACGAAATAGAGTTGCTTGCTTTGCAAATAACACAACAGAACACTTACGGTGTCAGGAGAAAAGAGCTTTCTGAAGCCAAAATTGAGAATATGAGAGTGAGATGTGCTCAATAAGAAGTGGAGAACCATACCCCTAGTGGAGAGAGTACAGGACACCAAGAATTAACAACTAGTTAGAAGTAAAACCTAGAGAACCAAAAGGGTATGTGTGAAATAGGAATCCAAGACTGGAAAGGTATTGAAAATAAATGAACAACCGGAACAGTGGAAACACACACTATACACTCTTGGATTTTGGGGGCCAAAGCAAAGGAATGCACATTGAACAAGCCTTGTTAGTAAGCCCAACAATGAATTCTAGGATACCAGCTAGACACCAAGATGGGCTCTTACTGGGATAATTATTAGTTGAATAACCTTTTCTCCATATGATGCTGCTAGCTTCTCCCACTCAGTGACTCGTTATCACACCTTGCCAATGAAGACCATTGTAGAGGAATTCAAGAGACAAACTAGGGTTAATTTCAAGCATGTGACAGAGGGGTGAGCTAGTCCTATCAAGTTTGAGCTCCTTTCTTGACAATGGCCATGTGATAAATGGTGATTACTTGTCTTTATGTTACTACATGTTTTTATACCCATAACCTAAGAGGATTAAGGTATTGCATGAAATTGGCATTCCCTATTTTTTCAAAGTGCACTTATTTTAAGTGTGATGGTCTCACTAGCGAGAGAATCAACCTGATAATTGTGTTCTTTTTAAGACCTGGTGCAGGCTACAGACCTCCTTTGGGATTTTGGCTACAAAGAAAGTTTGATTTTGAGTGGGGTTGATTTCAAGACCATCAATTTGATAATTATGCTTGAGCCTCCTATGACCATTGACTATCAAAGACTCTGTTTTGATGTTCTTTTCCAAGAGAAGATTTTGATATAGAGCATAAGCCTTAGTTTGATTGTTTGTGGATTTTTTATACCCCAAGGAAATGATAGTTCAAGCTCCCCATTGGGATTTAGTATGATCTCCCCACACATTTCACCCCTAATTTACTTGAAGTACATTATTGTTACACGATTTGCGCTTTGAAATGCAAGCTAACCTAGAATGTTAGCTTCATCTGAAACTTGAGCTTGATTAGTTGGAGTGATACACTTTACATCAAAGATGTTATAAATAAAAAATTATTAGGGCATGGCCATTTTTGTCACCCTTTCCTTTTTATCTCGTATTTACCTTGCTGTGTGAGTTTGTTTTAAACAATTTTGATAAAACATGTTTTATTGTTATGTGAATTTGATATTACTTGTGAAACGATAAACCTGGGTTAGTTATTAAATTCATAAATATCTTTCCAAAAAGAAAATTTCCCATTTGAAAAGTAGGACCACTATTTAAAAATACATATTTCCTTTTATATTTGATTTATACTCTGAGTCAGACTTGGTTCAAGTGTGGCTAGACCCCAAACCTTTTAGAGAAGCAAAACGAGTCAGAATGAACCTCTAAAATTTTATGGGAAAACACAAATAAGATTTTTTGACAATAAACATAATAGTAGAAAATGTTTATCTCAGACCTTTGGAGGTATTCCATACCATTCCTCATTATATAACCATGTTTTGATGTTGTTAAATTCTTATTTTTTTCTTTGACACTGGTATCTATACAATGGATAATGTTGTTATGTATTATGGATTTTTTTGTGTAATTTATTTATTTTAGTTATTTTTTTGTTAAATTGCTATAAGTTTATCCTTTTTTTAATCTTATATTTTTTATTCATTTTCCCTCATTTTATAAGCATGTTTTGATGTTGTTGTTAAATTCTCATTTTTTCTTTGAGATTGGTATCTATACAATGGATAATGTTGTTAAGTATTAGGGTTTTTTGTGTAATTTTATTTTTTATTTTTTCTTAAATTGCTATAAATTTATCCTTTTCTTTTATCTTCTTCTATTTGTTATTCATTTTTGTTTATGCTTTATTCCCATATATATATATATATATATATATATATGTTGGTATGTATTAGGGTTTTTTTTGGTGTAATTTATTTATTTTAGTTATTTTTTGTTAAATTGCTATAAGTTTAGGAGTTTTCTAATGAGACAAAGGAATTGCTCGGACGGTCAAAATTGGCCGGAACCCAGGTCAAAATTGGTCGAAATCCTATAGTAACAGTGTTTGAATCATGATTTTGATGGTGGAAATGGATTCAACACCATCAAAAACCTCTAGGGCACCCAAAATATTAAAGTTTGATAGTTATAATGTGGATTTACAAAAATCCTTGCCGGATTTTATTAAAATCTTACCGAAATTTCCATGATTTTCAGAGCGAAAAAGCAGTCTAGTTAGAATACGACATAAGTTTATCCTTTTGTTTTATCTTCTTTTATTTGTTATTCATTTTTGTTTATGCTTTATTCCCATATATATATATATATATATATATATATATAAATGAGATTTTGTCTCTTTATGGATGCCAAATGTGGAAATAAGCTTGACCAACCCTAACATATTTAAGTGGAGAATAAGGTTTCTTGGCACCTTGCCTAGGACCATACAATAATCCACATGAAAGCTACTTGAAAAATATCAATATAATTAATAGCCACATTTGTCAAACTCCATTTAGGGGAGTAGCATTACTTGACACGATCTGAATTTGGGTTAATGTCATATCCATTTTCTAGAGAGAGGGAGAGAGCATATGTTTAGGCCTCTCTCTCTCTCTCCTTATACACACAGGTTTGGCTCTTTTTGTCTCTCTCTTTAGATAATTTTATTAATTTCCAATAAGTGACCACAAAAATAGGTCAGTGAGATCAAAGAATACAATAGTAAGAGTACAATGTGGGGGTGCAAATGCACTTATAGAAAATGTGAAAAATAAAATAAAGAAGGAAGCCTACATTAGTGTGTGTTTTCCTTATTGAAATATCTTTATATTCTTTTGGGGGGATATATATTGTTTGGACTAATCAAGCAAGGCTTGAAGCGGTTACAAAAATATACTCGACAAGAGCTCAACATGTCATTTATGAGAATTGAGCCTTGATGGAGAGGATACCAAATATGTTTTGATCTCTCTTTCTCTCTCTCCCTCTCTACACCTCACCCTCCAAATTGTAGGCAAAGGTAATATTTCCTCAAGACACAAGGTGTTAATTTTAGTTAACCATGGTATGTTCTATGCTTAGAGAAATTTACTTCAATCTTTCTTATTAGCCCAATTCAATTTCCAGTTATGCAATCACATTAACATTGACGGTAAATGTTGATAGAACATAAATATATCGACATAAGACAAGCCAAGAGACAATAATTTAGTCGATGTCAGGGGAAAAACCCAATGCGGTAAAAACCCTTTGATCAAATCTTATTATTCTTCAAATTCAATAGAGAGAGAAAGTACAATTTACAATAGTCAACACGATGCCCTAGCCAACAAAGTCAACATTGGTCAACCCAACAAAATACCTCCCAATGGAGCTCGGTCAAATCCAGTCAAACTCGACCCCTTCTCATAGTCAAAGTCAGCCCAAAATAGTCCGAAATAATCCAACCAAAATTAGTCAACGCAATAGTCAAACTTCAAAAATATGTGGAAGCATCCATGGAAGAACCCCATTTTGCCAAATGTTGCACCTTTGGAGTAGAAACATCATACATGTTCCGCGACTGGAGTGAATTCACCATATTCCATTATATATAAATGGACAGGCATAACCAAATAATCCTTGGCCATTGATGTTGTATGATATCACAATCATCGATGACAAGCTTGTTTAATGCTTGTATTTGACCGCTCCGAATCTATGGATCCACTTGCAGTTTTCTCTTCACCCTACAAATAGGCACCGATGCTTTCAACCATGATGTAGAATAGTATTTTGGTGTAACAACGTATGTTAAAGCATGGACTGGAGTATTTCTCTTTGTTGATTATTTTTCAACTTCTACTCAAATACAATCATAGAAGTTCACATTTCTATGCTCAACAATGTCCTTAATTTGTCCTAGTATGGTGTCCTTTTTCTCATGAAATTCCCCAGTCACTCATTGATATCAATCAACAAATCGAGTCATGCTAGATTTGATGAATTGCAAAAAATATTAATCTGTGACCAAAAACTAGGATAAAAAATGATATTTTACACTACAAAAGCACTATCTCTAGTTGTTGTAAGATGTATCCTCAATTTCTCCCATAAATCACTCACCATTATATTATCCAATTCCCATCTTATCTTCAACATGCACTTAAAGGTGAGCTAATGGCTACCAAATATAGTCCTTGTGAGCTTAAGTAATTGTAACTTAGAGTGAATCCTCATGATGAACTTCTACAAGGCATTGATCCGGTCATGCTCTATGTCCTTAACAATATTATGTATTAAAAAATTCAACATGTGCAGCAAACAATCAGAGTGAAAATGTTAGGATGTACATTCTCAATGGTTTTCTTGATACTTTACAATTAGCGACATTATCTTTAATGACTTGTGTCATATTGGATCGCCCTATATCATTATTACTTTACAGTAAGAGGTATGCACTGCTCCCAAAAGATGGTACAAATGATGAGGAGTCTTGGGTTACAAGGAAGATTGCCTCACTAGCCAGCACACCAAGGACATTTATCAAATGTTGGTTTTTAACATTTGTTGAGACGTCAAAGACAATGGAAACCCTAATTTTTGGACACTCATCTGTAAACTATCCTAGAGAGCTCTAGACATCAAATTTTTTCATGTCTAGCAATGCAATTCTTGCTTTGTCATATCCAGGGATTTTGTATCCATTAGGGGCAATTATTGATAGATTGAACCATAACATACCATTAGGGGGAGTGAAAACATTGAATGGTATATGCATAAAGAAGCATTCTTCTATACTTACTAAGTATAATATTTTCACATCTTATTGTGTTTAGACAAAATGACTCGAATATGTTATCATATGTGGTTTTATCAAACTTTACTAGGGTTTATAAGAGTACATTGGTTTTAGGGAAACAACTTTTATTTCAGAATTGGTTTTAATTTCCTTCATATATTAGCTTTCTTGCTATTTCTTGAATAACTTGCAGAGAATTATGAATTGGTTAACAGTATAATAATCAGGTGAGTAGGTTGGGACCAAGATTTGGTTACCATATTTTCACCTCCATCTTTGTTTGTTGCCATTTTTTACATTAATTTATTTTAAAATGTCACGCATGATGTAAGATTTTATTTCTCCCATATGGCCACAAATTATCATGGAATGTTAAATAAAATATATCTATGTAATGACTTGCATCTTAAATCCTTTTAAGAGCTTACACGTGAAAATGGTGCTTCTTAGCTTTTTAATGCGTCCATTACTCTAGTTAGAATGATTTTTCTTTTCTGTGAATTTTGTTTGCATTCTAGAATTGCATATTGAGATGCAATTGAGATAGAGAAGAATGTTAAATTAACTCATCATATCAAAATGTGACACCTTAGAAAAATAATTAATGTAAAAATGTCTATGGAAAATACTATCATTTGGAATATTTGTGAAGTTAATGTGCTTTATACTGCAAAGTTTACATTCATGATATCATATTACTTTACACAGTTACTATTAGAATGTCGAGAGGTTTATAAAGGAATATCTAATTGACAATTTTTTTGTTCATGTCACATGAATCAGGGGAAAGGAGATGCCTTAATTCAGAGCTTTGGCATGCCTGCGCCGAATCGCTTGTGTCCTTACCTGTTGTTGGGAGCAAGGTTGTGTATTTTCCAAAGGGTCACAGTGAGCAGGTGAGGTGATTGATCACTAATTTTTAATTTGCAATCTTCTTTTGGATACAAATGACTGAAAATAATGAATGCCTATCTTCTTTTCATCATAAAATGCGACCCCATTATTTTGAAATTTTAATGTTACGTAATGAAAATGATCATAATCAATGTGATTTCACGTCACTGCTTCAACAAACAAGGAGGTTGATGCTCATAAATCCAATTATCTGAATCTTCCAACTCAATTAATTTTCCAACTTCACACTATTACAATGCATGTCGGTTCTTTGCATTTCATCCTTGCTTTGGTTGTGAACGCTTTTATTCATATCGTTATATATACAAGATTTAAAATTTAATAAAAACCTTATTGAATCCGAGGAAGATGTGGAAACAGATGACGTATATTCTCAAATGATATTGCAACCTCTTAATGTTTTAAGACATTTTCAGTTTCATTATTTTTGCTTTTCCATAATTCCCAATTATAGTGAGAAATGCTTTGGTACTAGTTCCATTTATGTAGGGAACTAAAAATTGATGATACTATGCAACAACAGAAAAATATTGTTATCTTGGTTTTGACCACGACATGCCAAGGAAGCAACCGAATAATTACTTTTGTAAAATTTTCATTGCAAGTAACACTAGCACCGATGATGGGTTTTATTTGCCTCTTTGTGTTACGGAAAAAGTTTGTCCTCCATTTGTGAAGTTCTTATTTTCCCATAGTTGTTGTTCTATTTGTAATTTAATAGATAATGCTTAGACTTTTAGACCTTTTTAAGAGAAGACTATATTTAAAGGAGCAAAAGGTAAGGGTATTTGTCATATCCATCTCCTATTAAGTTTTGTTTGTTTTGGGCAAGATTTCACTTAGCAACCGCCTTTCGAGGAATTGACAGACAGGGATATTCATGACAATGAATGGAAATTTCGACATATTTTTCGGGGTAATTTATAACAGTGATTTGAATGTTTTTTTGGAATAAAAGTAGATAGTGAATATTTATATATGTGTAGCTGATTTTGTTACTCGTATATCAATGCAATGCATTTTGAAATGTATACATGTAGTGCATGTATCAAACTTGTTGCCACATTTGAGGTCATACGTGGTAGATCTATTTTAAAATTCTTATTAATGGTGTTAGTAGCCACTCGTACACTCTAAAAATGTATCTGATATAGCTAGTCCCCAGTTACTTTACCTTTGAATGTGGAGCCAACATGTTTAGTTTTTCTCTGGATATAATTTCTTGGCTTTTGGGAATTAAATTATTTTTCCCCTTGAATAGTATGATGACAATTGATGATTATTATATTGAATATATATTCCCGGTTATTATCACAATTTACAAAGTCTTGTGTTATTCTTCTCTAGTTTCTTGTTGTAATCTTGTGTCATCAATACTTTACTCCACCCATTAGATTTCTACTAACAAGTTTTATTGTTGAAGTGTCACCGCTTCTTAAAGATAACTAGAGGAAATGATACAACTACAAAAGTGGAGCATGAGACATTCTTAATAGAAATTGCTAGTTCTGTTATGTTTGATTATGTTAGATAAAATCAAAATTGCAATGTACCATAAGCATGGGAATTCAAAATATTAGGATAGAAATGTGTGCTTCTATTTGCATTTATTACCTGAGTTGAAGATGGTGCTTCTTCATCAAATGGTGTTCATTGAGAACACAGTAGGTGCACAATTTATTCTATGGTGACGTTTTATTTGCTCTGTTTATACATGTCATCTGGCAGATAGTGGCCACTATTGCCCAGTTGAAGAAAACTTGTTCGAGTTTCTTACTTTTATGGGGAAAAGCAACATTAACAATATTGCTTATCATGTTGAGGTATATATCGTATAAATAATTTATAGTCTACTTTAGTTTATATTCCAGTGTTCATCAACTTTCATTTTTTATACTTTGCATTGTATTATTTATTTTTTTAATTTTTTTTGCAGAAAAGGAATTTAGTATTGATGGTAAGAAGCAGGAATTGAAGAAAGAGGAGAACAATAACACTAGAGCGAAAAAATGGAAATTAAAGAGAGAGAGAAGAGAATTGGTATAGTGGTACCTGTAGAGACAATATCTCGCATAAGACACACACATAGATACTGATGATCAAGTCTTCAGAGTTGGTGAATTCACTTGCAATGTCTTGGCAACAAAATGATAATGTTTTGAAGTGATGACACAAATTTCATGTGTAATTGTACTCCAACCAATATTAAGTTGGAAACTCATATTCTAATACTTGACATTTTATACAATATAATTTATTGGGTTGGAATTATTTATAGTTTCACTTGATATTACTTAGTATTTTAATTAACGCATGTAACTTTTTTTTCATATTAGAAGAACATTTACATTGTATGATTTTTTTTTTCTTTCTTTTAAATTTAGTTGCAAGTTCATACTAATTAATTAATGTTGATTAATAATACACACATAAAATTAATCTAAAACTATTAAATAAGTAGTTTATCTTTACTAATGATGAACACAAATAAAATGAATATACGACTAAATTAGTTGCTTATGACGATTGTTAATGAAAGTGAATAAAATGAATATAAGCTACTAGAGTAGTATTTATATAATGAATATGAAATTACCAAAAAAAGATAAATAACTACTGCAAATGATAAATTCATGATTACAAATGACGACGAAATTTTGCATATATACGACTATTAGTAGCTAATTTACAGTATCTTATAACACGACTAAAATTTAGTCATATTTCTTTGGTCATTAATTGGTTTCAAACGATGACTGAAATTTGCATATATATATGACTATTAGTAGCTAATTTACAATATCTTATAACACGACCAACATTTTGGTCATATTTCTTTGGTCATTAATTTGTTTTCTCGGGTGATCATTTAGTAATATATTTTGTTGTATATTTGGTCATTAATTGTGACCATTAATCACCAAATCAATGATTAAATTAATGACTAAATCAATGACCAAATATACTACTAGACAACAAAATTGAGACAACTAATTAATGACTAAGCTAAAAATGACTAAAAGTTGGTCGTGTTATAAGATACTGTAAATTATTTACTATTAGTCACCGACCGAAAAATAGTCGTTTATATGCAAATTTTAGTCATTTTTTTAGTAACTAATTAGCGATTTTGTACTAGTGGTGATGGACCAGGTTTTTAAGTCATATTTTGATTGGATTATATATATATATATATATATATATATATATATATATATATATATGACATATTGGTATTTTCTAAATCTGTAGATGAACATTTTAAGCACTTGAACAGATTTAAACAAATTGTAAAAAATAGTGGATTGGTTGCGAGTCAGAAAAAAATGGAAGTCTTCCAAACAAAGATTAAGTTCTTGGGTCATATCATTGAAAATGGATAGATCACCCTGTAACAACATGTTGTTGCATTTGCTGATAAGTTTCTTGATGAAATAAAAGATAAAAATCAATTGCAAAGATTTCTAGGTTGTATGAATTATGTCTGCAACTTCTACAAAAATTGCGCCCAAGATAGAAGAATCTTGAATCAGCGTTTGAAAAAGAATCCCAGTCCTTGGAAGAATGCTCATACAGCTGCAATCAAGAAATTAAAAGAAAAGGTCCGAGTCCTACCCATTTTATATGTATCTGATGAAAATCTGTTTAAAATTGTTGAATCTGATGCTAGTGAACTTAGTTGGGGAGGAGTTCTTAAGCAAAATAAGGAAGGTGAAGAGAAAATTATACAATTTTCTTCAGGAGTTTGGAATCCAGTCGAGAAAAAATATTCTACAATTGAGAAAGAGGTCAAAGCAGCCTGGAATTGCATTGACAATTTTGATATCCATCTAATTAATAAAGTATTCCTTTTAAGAACAAATGCCTCTTCCATGAAAAAGATCCTGACAAAGGATATTAAAAAACCTGGAGAAGAAAAATTCGCAAGATGGCAGGCCCTGTTCTCCAATTTTGATTTTGATATTGAACACATTAAGGGTATCACTAATAGCATTCCAGATTTTTTGAGCAGAGTAAATGTCCAAGGGAAAATACACCTCATGCTTATTGTTACAGAATGAGATGTCCAACACAACAAAGAAATTTACAGAGAAATCCGAGACTCCACCCGATGGAAAGATTATACAAATAATTGGAACCAACTTGGTAACTACGAAACACGCAAGTGTTAAATGAAAATATCCAACCACATGGAGATCTTCAACATCTAGTTCCAGAAAGAAAAATCTATCCAAATTCAAGCCAATGGATTCCTGACATGGTATACAACCATTCCAACAAAATAGTAGATGAAGCAAAAACGACATTGTACCTTCACTCCAAAGACTTAATCTAGGTTTGGAAAGAAGAAAGCAATCGGTTCCATATTTATCAAAAATATTTTGTGATAAATCGAGCAAGATATCCATCTTTTAGTCTGAAAATGTTATGGCCACATCATGACCCTGCTCTAGTCTTTCCTGGGACTGTCTACATTTTTTTCTGCATATAAAAACTTATGGTGGAATTTCCTTTGCAAAGATAGACCAGGATGTACACACTATACACTGCTGAAATTTGGGTCACTATTCCTCACTCGGATTCATCATCAACCAAAATGGCTAATTGAATGGTGGGGAATGTTTGGTCCTTTCTTGGATTAATTAAATGTAAAATGTGATTTTCCCTCATTCACCGTCAACTTTTATGGATCTCTAAATCTCTTACATTGTTGGAAACAAGAGCATAGTTAATTTAATTCATATACAATGCTAAAAATGTCTCCTTCCATTGTTGATCACCTTATTGAATAAGTCCAATAGTCTCTTGGCTCCCATAATTTATAGAGTAGCATAGGATCCCTTAAACCCAACAATCAAGATGAGATAAGGAATAATCTATTGTTTGTGTTACATAATTAAAGATTCCCCCATTTTATTGAGACTCCACAAGTAGTCTTAAAAAATATCCACCCCCCCGTGAATCGAGGAGGAGAACGAGAGAATACTAGAGGTTAGGAGGCGAGCCTACCATCTCAATGCCTCCCATTGCATTTAAGAGAGGGGTGGTGTGTCAAGCCCACCCCATGCACCAAGCATGTGAGCATTCATCTCCAATTTTAATATGGAAATTCTTTACTTTGGTTTCAACTTCGCTTGCATAATCCTGCCTATGTGGATTTTCTAGCATGTAATGGTTCATCCCTCATCGCAAGTGGGATTTATTATTTAATATTCACTCGTTGAGGGGCATATGTATTGAGTTACATCTATCACCATTGGGATTTCATATCTACATGTTCCTATTGTGTGCTTGTATGCATTAAAAAATCGTACAACAACGGTTTGGGCCTTCATGCACCCGGGTCTGGTCCATGGAATCATGATGGTTTGGTGTTCATTGGGAAAATGAAATGGAATATTAGTAATGGAGCCTAGCTTGGGAAATGAGGAACACTTCCAATTAGGTATTACTTGATACTCTTTGTTATGTTTGTAATTCTCTTGGCTCCTTATTTATTTGCTTCAGTTTATTCTATTGCACAGTCATTTTTGGGAAGTGGAATTATGTTATGTTATATGATGGCCTTTGTTTGAAACATGACCTTACCTAAAGCGCTCCATCTACTTCCCTAATTCTTTGTTTTTCATTTTGTTCTGATTTCTATTACTTTTGGATCCCATCAATCCTTACTTCAACCTCCCTACTAGATCCCCTTGTCTCTGTAACCCCTCCCTTGGTTTGTTGTATCTTAGTTTTAGAGGTTGGTTCTGAAATTTTCTTTACCCCATGCCCTAGGAAAACATGCATAGTGGAAGGGAAGGGGGGAGATGGACGTGGCCTTGAAGGAATACCATGAGCCCATTCTCAAGCATAGGAGGCCATGACCATTTATCATTGAGTTTCCCTTCTCGATACTCATGACGAGATTCACCAACTTGAGACCCTTGGAGCTAATGAATGTCAATACTTTTCAGTTTTTGAAATCCTGGAGGAGGTTTATCACTAAGTTCTCGACCTTGGTCACATCAAGGGAATACAAAGATAATATCTCAGCTCCATCACCCTTCATTGGTAAGAAAAAACCCTTCTCGGTAAGTCCTTAAAGACAAACACGAGGAATGGAATTTCATTATCTTTGCTCTGAATGATATCATGAGATTCCATCACCATCAACATTTGTGCCTAGCGATATTAGATGCATGGATAGCCCATTTGGAGAGCCATATATAGTGCGATATAAATCCTTAAGTTCATCCAAGGACTAGTGCTCAGGATCTAGCTCCAACGACCTCCATGGACTCTTGATTTTATGTCATGTATTTCAATAGTTATTTTCCTTGCAGTTCAATAGCTAATAGGCTTGTTTATTTTCACCATCCAGTACTATTTTGGTTAGACTTTCTCCTCCGTAGGCATTCAAAATAGCTGGTTTCCCTTGTGGCAGATTGTGACCGCTTACTTGGAGCTTAAGAAAAACATTGTCTCTGCCAGCTATATTTTGATATTTTGAGGTAATAACAATATAAATTCACAAAAAAAACATCCACATTACTGCCCAAAGGGACAACACCATTGATTAAAAAGGCCACTACTATTAGAAGTAATATTAAATTCAGTATTCACGAATCTATATTTTTATTCTTTTGGTGGTTATCATAGTTTGTTTTGAGGCATTTACCCTAATATTATTGCATATAGGGGTATGCCATAAATAATAATAAAACTAAAAATAAAAAAAAATCGATTATGTAAGCTCCATACATGTCCATAGAAAAGGTTATTTACCTATCTAAAATTTATTACTTATTAATAATAATATTTAAATATATTCTACTAATATCATGTAAAGTGGTTTTGTTGTTTTCTAATCAATCAAAGAACATTAGAAGATAGAAATTACTAACACCTTTCTAGGGAAAATTGGAGAAATATTTTTTCAACATAACTATAGAGATAGAAACATTGAGGGAGCATCGAAAGAATATTAATATGCCAATCAATGGGTTGGAAAAAGGTTAATACCATAGGCACACACCACATCAAATTCAAGAATTGAAGATGTAAATGACCTTAGGACTACACATACTAAATTTAAATTTGCAACAATGATTATAAATCTTTACACTTTACAATGGAAAAGATTTGTAATGATATAAATTGGATTTCTAATATAAAAAATTGTTCTTTAATACTAAATAAATAATATAGATCCACATTAATTTTAAAATAATTATATACTTGTAAAAATATTTTACCATACAAACCTTTCTTATATGTATATATATATATGTATATATATATATGTATATATATATATACAATTCCTTTAAAAACCCCGACCACTAGAATCTCGAAATCTTCCTCATTCTAAGTAAGAAGCAGCTCTTGAGGGGTTCTCGATTTTTTTAGAAGAAGATTTAACTATAAGACAACAAGAGGAAAGGAGGGACGAAATGAAAAAAGTTAGGGCACCAAGAGATGAGAGAAAAAGAGCATGGATTTATAAATGTAAAGTTGTGATAGCACAATTTGGACCTCCTTCCAAAACAAAGCAACAAAACGATAACAAAGAAGAGGAAACAAACTCTTCAACAAGAAATGAGGAAGCAAGGTCAGTATGGGAAATCAGGGACAAAGACTCAACTGTGAGTCTTGCATTTCAAAACAAATAGCAATCAATTCGTACCTGGGTTTCCTCAATATTAGTTTGATGGAACTACAGGGGTTATCCATGGAGATGGGGACCTGGGTTAGGGCCTATTGCGGAAGGTAGAGACATAATTTGCCTCATAGAAATACATGAGCATGAAGGGTGCAAGACACCTTTGTTTGAAGGGTATTGGAAGATAGAAGTGTGGAACAAGGCAACAGGGAATGGAAAAGGGCATGGGGGTATCATGGTATTAGTAAGAGAAAAAGAAGGCCGTTTCATTCAGCTAGAAAAAGAAAACCCAAATAAGCAATTTTTCTGGCTTAAAATATTAGAAAATAGAAATCACATCAGAATTGCAGCATGCTATTTTGTGCTGCAAGTTTCAAAAACCTACAAAAGTAGAGGGCTTGACCACAAAGATCCCTTTGCAGCCCTAAAAATAGATATTTCAATATATTCTCAGCTATGTGAAGTCCTTATAGTGGGGTATGTCAATGCTAGAACTACATTGAAATAGAAGAAAAGAGATATCAACGCCTTAGAAATAAGCCACTTCGAGGGGGAAACCTAAAATACATTACATGAATGAACAATTCTTGGATGATACAAATGAAAAAACCTCCTTTCTATATATAGGAGTCCATGGGGCCACAATGTAATCCTAGTGGGGCCACAATGTAATCCTAGCCAACCTAACAATAATAATGTAAGGGCACAATAATAACAAGATGGGGGTTACAGGGTACAACAATAACAATAAGGGGGGCTACACTAACATAATAAGGGACTACATTGGTAATATAGGGACTTAACATGCCCCTCTCCTTCAAACAAGTGTTGTCCTCAACGCTTGATTATTTCTTGATGCTTCTGTATAAAATTCTCAACCTCCCCTGTGGAATCTTCTACAGGAAAGTTCTTCCACTTGCTGAGATACTATGAAATTGATCGTACATGTCGAGTTCTTGTTTCTGTGACTGCTTCAAAACTTCTTTCGATGTGATGTTGATCTTTTTGTTGTTTCATTAGATTCTGTGCCAAATTTAGGTTATCATTTAAGATTTGGAGAACTTCTTGTTGATGCTCGATGTGATCCTCCACTAATTTATCATCCATATTAGCTATTATTTGACCCTTCAAACCATCCAACTTAGTCTCCATTTCTGCTTTTAAACCATCTATGTCATATTCGGTTGCTCTTCGTAAGATCGAAATTTGTTGCACTTGGTACCATAATTTTGATATCTCATACTGCAATTCTTCCTCTTCATGTGTCATAGTATAGCTTTTTGAGGGCTTAATGGGTATGGAATTATTTTTTGGAGTCATTATAGAACCCAATACTGATAAAAATTCTAAAATATGCCCTTAGAATCACTTCAAACTGCTTTTTCAAATAAATGTTATGCAATTTTAAAAACCAAATACACGCCTTTTTCTTTCTTTTGAGAAGCTCGATATTGGAACAGAATTAGCTATGTGATTTCAGATCCTTAATAACAGAAATTTTTCCTTTAAGTAGCCCTCTGAATCTTCTTTCGAATGCCACAGGTCTGACCTAATTTGGATTTTTGAAGGCAAAGTTGTGCAGAATCTCCTACGATGACCTAATTATGGACTGGTTCAGTAGAGCGAACTTGTACGACTTGCCACGTGTCACTGTTTGATCCTTTGGGTCTGAAATTTCTATACTAAAAAATGCAGTCCATGTACTTGCGACCAATTTTTACATAATCCCAATCCGACGCTCAGAGAGAGAGAATTATGATGTTTTTCCCATGGTCACCTCTTTGAGATGAAATTAGGGAGCTTGAAACAATCCTAACTTCCAAAGATCATATCTCCAAAAATATTGGAAACCAAGATCTAAAATTTCTACAGGAGGTTCCTCAGGATTTTAGCTTCGCTCTGTGAAAATTGCAGCTTCTGAAACATCGTAGAAAAGAAGTTATAGCGAAAATTATGTGATGACCTGTTTAGGTTAAATTTAGGAGCCTGCAAAAATCCCTAACTTCCACAGATCATATCTCTGAAAATATGGTGAACCAAGCTTTGAAATTGTGCAACAATGTTCCTCAGGATTTCGGCTTCACACTATAGAAATTTTAGCTTTTGAACCTTCGTAGAAACAAATTTATAGCAAAAATTTGACGATGACCTATTTGGAGTAGCGAAACCCTAGAATCCAAAGCTCTGATACCAAATGTTGTGAAACCAACTCCAAAAATAGAAGAAAAGAGATATTATTGCCTTAGAAATAAGCCACCTTGAGGGGGAAACCTCCAATACATTACATGAATGAACAATTCTTGGATGATACAAATGAAAAAACCTCCTTTCTATATATAGGAGTCCATGGGGCCATAAGGTAATCCTAGCCGGCCTAACAATAATAATGTAAGGGCACAATAATAAGAAGATGGGGGTTACAGGGGTAAAATAATAACAATAAGGGGGGCTACACTAACATAATAAGGGACTACCCTGGTAATATAGGGACTTAACAAGGTGAACAAGCTAGCGTTCTTTGTTGTAAAGAAGACTGTGACCCTATTTGGCTTACAAAAGAGAGTAATCATCAGTGGGAACGCTGCAATCTCTTTGGAGAAAAATTGCTTACACTATGTGGGGCTTTCGATTTAGTCATTTGTAATGGTTTGACTAGATGAGAAATGTCAGGCAATTTCACTTGCAATACTTACAATGGAGCAAGTGTAGTAGATTATGTAATTTTGTTGCATAGTTTGTGTGAGAAAATGGAGGAAGTGCTGATTGGAGATCACATTTGGGACTTAAATCATATCACAAGCCAATTTATTTAAGTTTCTCTTGGACCGGAATGAAGCAATTAGGGTCAAAAACTCAGTGTGTTCAAAAAAATCTCCCAAAGGGAAGAATTATTTTGACTGCAGAGAATTGTAATACCTTCAAAATAACGCTAGAGAGGCTCTTCAAGAAGGAAGAAATATTATTTCATGGCCTTCATAGTCATAGATTAACACATTTAATTCAAAGCGCACTTGCTAAGTGCAAAAGAGAAAAAATTAAGAAGTCTGAAACAAATTTCTTTCTGGTTAATGCTTGGTTTGACGAGGAATGAAAAAAGGCAAGGAGAAGGTGGAAGGAATCAGACAAGGATAACATAAAGCTCAAAGCTTACAAGCAAATAGTAAGAAAGAAAAAGGATGATTTCATGGTTTCAAGGAGAGAAGAACTAATACTCCTTGGGAAAAATAACCCCAAATTATTTTGGAAGGAGCTCCAACCGAAAAAGGTGCAAACTGGAAAAAAAAAAACAAGGCCTTTCTAAATGGTTCGACTATGCAAGACAACTTTATGAGCAGGATCCCAAGGTTGACCCTCCTCCCTTGGTCAACACAGACACAAAACTCTTCAAGGTGCAAGGGGTAGAGATGGGTATTAAGAGGTTGGGCGCTGGAAAAGAAAAAGACTTAGATGAAATCCAAGCAGAGTATCTAAAGCGGGGCTTAAAAATTATTTCACCTCACATCACAAAAATTTTCAACAACATCATACAACAGGGGTTCCCCACAGATTGGACAACTAGTATAGCAATACCTCTTTTCAAGAGTGGTGACGTCAATAATCCTTCCAATTATAGAACCATAATGATAAGCCCCTTGTTTTCAAAGTTATTTGGAAGCATGTTAGAAAATAAAATCAGAAAGTGGGCTGAAGAAAGAGATAAACGTGCTAAAGGGCAAGGAGGTTTTATACCTAAACATTCCACAATTGATCATTTTATAAATTTAAGGCACATCATTGAAAAAGTTTTGGAAAAAAAGGAAGAAGTTTTTTGTTGCTTTGTTGATTTCAGAAAATCCTTTGACATGGTTCCTAGGGATGAGATTTGGGGCAGAATGGAGGAACTCAGGGTTCCCAGACATTTGAGAGAAGTTGTGCATAGGCTATATGAAGAGGTGAAAGTCAAAATTATAACTTCAGCAGGCATTTCTGAAAGTTTTAGAAGCGATATCGGGGTCAAGCAAGGTTTCCCATTTTCTCCTACCCTTTTTGGGTTATATATTGACAAGCTTGAAGAGTGGCTAAATTCACAAGGGGGTGATGGTATCCATTTAGGCAAGTTCGTTATAAAGCTTCTTTTGTACGCAAATGACCTTATATTTATTGCTAAACCAACTCTTGGTTTGCAAGAGCACTTACGTTCCCTTGAGCATTTTTTGTAGAAGGGTGGGGATGCAAGTCATATTAGCAAAACGAAAGTAGTGGTTTTCTCTAACAAAAGAAAGCATAACCAGCATAAGTTCTACTTTGAAGGCAACATTCTGGAAGAATTTGCAGACTACAAATACCTCATAATTGACTTCAACAGAAATTTAAGTTGGGATGGTTGTATAAAGAAAAGAACATTAGGGGGTTGGAAAAAAATTTATGCTCTTCAAAATAGGTGTAGAGAGGTAGAGTTGTGGGACTTGAAAACCACTCTAACTATTTTTGGGCTTCTATTGATTCTGATGATTCTCTATGGCTATGAACTGTGGGCCAGCAACACAACCGAGATACAGTGGAAACAAATTGAGAAAATTTAGTAGCATTTGATTACAAACAAATTCAAAATTAAAAGTGCAGTTCCTTATGCTATCTTGTTAAGTGAAACATGGGCTTCTCCTATTGAAGAAATCGCTATGGTGCGTGCGACAGTTGCATTTAATGTTAACTAGTTGTTAAATAGTTAAATGACATTTTTATTAATTGTTTTAAGAAAAAACTGAGACACTTCATGTTTTGCTGGAAAAGTTATTTTCTTTATTGTTAATTGTGAAAAAAAATAAAATTAGTTATGGAAAGTGGTTCCATAAAAAAAAGTAAAAAAAAAAATGATGTTAAATGTTTTCCAAGAACTGAAAGGTGGTTGGACAGTTTGGAAGAGTTACCTGCTCTTCTGGGGATAAGAGACTGATCCCAGTGAGGAATAGGGATCTGTTCAAAAACTGAGGAGGAGAGTGGAAAGTTTCCTGAGCTGGTAGTGACTAGTGGAAATCTCTCAACATTCCTACAAATTTCTGATATTGGCTGGACTTCGGGTCCTGAGGTCAAATAGAAAATTACTATCAACCTGTACCTATCAGTGATAGAGCACAAGGGAAAGAGCAAGACTTAATCGCCTCTCTTAAAGGTTGGGAAGACATTAGTAAAGAACTGCGTATACAGATAAGTTTTCTATGTGAAAACTCAATGAATTACGAAAATAGGAAACAATTATATTTGTTGTATGTACAATTAAGTGTGTAGAAAGAAAAATAGAGATAACGAGTCTCTGAAGGATAAATGATAAAAATGTTTAGCACTCTTTGTGCTATAATATTTTGACAGTATTAATATAAATGATAATAAACTTTAGAATTTTGCATACTGTGAGAATTTGACAGTGTCAAATTATAGATTATTTTTATCCATTACATGTGTGAGAATATATGTGAAGGTTATATGAAGAGTTCTGGGTTCAAATTATGTGAGGCTACTGGAAGTAAAAATGTAGAGGAATAGTAATATCAGGGTTATACAACCTAGCTGTAAATGTGAATCCAACAATAGCTGTAATTTCAAGATGAACTGTGAATCTTTATTAAGGAAATTCATTATTACATAAAATAACAGGTTCTGAGTAAATACTATCTAGCTAAAGACCTAGAAATTTGTTATTTATATCTACAGAGTGAACCGTTGGTTCTAGGCCAAGGTGAAACCTCAGCCCAGAACTCATCGTTCTTCGTGAGTTAGCTATACACGGACGAAGGAGGGAGTGGTCCGGTCACTAGGCTAAACAATAAACGAAACCATGTAACTATATTTATTTCCCAAATAGAATAACCTTGCAAAAATGGAATTACTGTATATTCGGAAAAGAAACGACAATATTTAAATAAACAAGAAATTGAAAACATATTCTATTTCATCACGATATTTTTATAAAGGTGCAGCAAACATCTAACATCTATTATGAATGACCGAGAGCTCAGATATATGCTGTAAACATGCGCATATAAGGAAATACATATGATTGCTGTACAAAACCTTAACAATGAATAAATGAGTAATAAGCATTATGATAACAAGTAAAAAGCTAGCAAAAATGGAGTAGAGCACCAACTGGGATATCTCCTGAGATTAATATCATAAATGTCCATCTAAAACAAACTGGATTATTTTAACTGTAATCCAATGAAATGGTTATAAAGAAACCCTTAAAATTGGAACCAAAATTCAAGTAAGAATTACATCTAGTATAAAAACCTTTATAAGAGAACACCAGTCCTGGTCTCCTCGGATTAACCGGTAAAGAAAATAAACACCCGAATTTGCGGAGAGTATTCTAGAACCTTTTTTTTTATTTGACTGTAACTAAAACTAGTTCGACGAGCGAAATCTTGGCCCAACAACTTAGTGAAATATGTACCTGAAAGAGACAAGTGGAGCTGTTACCAAACATTGCCACCGAATGAATGGAAAAACCAAAGTCATGAAGGTGTGAGGGTACCTGCGTTCCAAGTAAAGAAACCCGTAAGCAATGGCAGAAAAAGAAAAGAACAAGACATAGAAAGAAGAATAGAAGTATAAATATACATGGTGGAAATGGAAGTCTCCTTTGAATGGTAACATCCTCGAAACTGTGGGAAAACAACATTTAAATATGATGGTTAGTATCCTAAAACCATATCATCGAACAACTACCCAAGATTGTTGAATAAATAGTGATTGTAGAGGAGAAATTCAAGAGGGTTTAAAAGAGAGTTATGTAATAACCTGCGTAGAGAATTGGAAGGAGCTGTGATGGCCAGATGAAGCTCGGAAGGTTGAAGAAGCTTGCATCGTCTACCGTGTTGACACAAACCAGAAAAACATAGTAATCCAACATGAAATCTCTTCGTCTCGTTGCTGTAAATGGCGTCGGAGCCAAGTTTCCAAACATGAGGCCCCGTCAAGGGTGAATTACAACCGGAAGACCAAGCCATGAGGGATACTTGCTGTGACAGGAAGGGTGACAGAGTCTGGTTACCATTTCTTGAGTTGTAGAGCGGAGTAGCATGCGACCAAAGGGAATAGTGGAAAAGCGATTAGGGTTCTAGGTATACCTAGACCCTTTCCTGCCCAAATTACCCACATTACCCACCGTTGATCTAGAACATGATCAGATGGAAAGAAAACTGACAAGTGGCAGTGGAAAAATACTACACGGATCCATAAAGAAAATATCCAAACTCAATTTTCAAGACAATATAAATTCCAGTACTTAACCTCGGTTGGAGGGTACACAAGGTTATTACAAAATATATATATATATATATTCACGTGATGACAGTTATGGAACCAACGAAAAAGGTTACGGGGTAACTTCACACGAGCTCAAACATACCATTATATTCAAGAATCATGTGTTATAATTTCCATAGTTAAAATGTGTAAGGAAAAAGGGATTATAAGCATGGACCGTAAAACATAGTTGGGTACGGGAATATCATTACGTATAAGATTTATATGACTGTGAAGCAATACACAATTAATGGGATAAATGAAAACTTTGTAATCCGTAAGACCATATTAATACCATAGTAAAACTTTGGTAATCGAAATTAATGGTGTATGTTATGTTGTATTTTCCTTCTATAAGATGAAAAAGTAAATTTATTTATTTATTTTATCTCATGTATAATATGAGTGTTACAAGTGGTATCAGAGCAACGTTCGTGCGCTGGGACCCTAAGGGTCAACTAACGATTTAAGCTGTGTGTATACTGATGCACAAAAAAGAAGCATAACATGAAACATCATGAGAAGGGGATCAATGCAACAACCACCTCAGAGCACTGGGAAACCCCAAACACAACCAATAATGATCCTTGAGATGTGGGTTCAGCTGAAAAGTAACTGAGGTAAAACTCTGGTAAACTTGAATAAATATATATTATTATTGATAAAATATGAGATATGAGATATGATTACAATGGGGAATCACCAAAGCTTTAAATATAGCCTTATGGTGTCCCTTGGCGAAGAGGCATGATCTTTGATCATGCCCTTTCACTTAATAAAACCTAAGATAACTATATCTAACTAATAATTAATAAATATACATAACATTGCCCCTCTCTTAAAGATGCTTTGTCCTCAAAGCATACGTAACGATGGACAATGTTGACGAACGCCTGGGTTTCTTGAGCGGTGGGCTCTTGCTTCCCACATTTTAAAAAGATCGTGAAGCATCTTCTCGAGCTCCATCTGTTGGTGATGTGGATAGTGACAAGATTTGATATTGACAGGGTCGGGTCCTTTCTTGACTTCTATTGAATGTTCATGTTCTTTATTAGGAGGTATTTTTATTGACAGGTCTTGGAAGACTTTTTCGTGTTTCCTAACTATTCCTTGTTCTTCTGGTGATTTTTCGTGATTTCTCTTTAGATTTAGAGGTAAGTTACCAACAATTATCGTTCGATGCAACTTCTCCTCATCATCAAACGCTTCCTTCTTAACAACCATATTTGCGTGAACATCGAAGGCCTCAACAGCTTTTGGCACTGTATCAGTGGCTTCGAATGTGTTTATCTCTTCACATTTTTCTTTCAATTTTGGGGATGAAATATTTTGTTGTTTATAAGAAACTGTATTTTCATGGATTCTTTCATTTTCAACGACTATGTTTGTTGTTGCATCTGTGATAACAGTCACGTTAAATTCTTTATGTGGCTCCTTCACCAACATTGTTTCTTTTTCTGCCATTGGATTTTCATTTATATAAAAGTTCTCAATAACTTCTGTTGTTGCATTACTAGCTTTATAAGTGGATTGAGTTGCATTTTCTTCTCTTGGTTTCTTAGCTCTATAACTTTCATGGTTGATTTCAGAGTCTCTACTTCTAGGTGGTTCAACACTATAGCCTTCATGTGAGCTGATTTCCAATTCAACCTCATTTAATTGCTCTTTTTCAAACATGTTATATTCATAATGATGATCTGAATTAGCTGAATTTTTTAGTTGATTATGTTTGACATTTGGGAATATTGGATGTTGTGTCTGACTTAACTTATCTATCTTATCATTTAGCTTATTGAAGAGTTCTGTCATCTTGTTCATTGCTTCGTTATGCTTTTCTGTGGCCTCGTGATGATTTAGCCACATTTGTCTTTCTATTCGATTTGTCGTATCATGAACCTTTTTGATGTCGTTGGAGTGTCCTGCAACTGTACCTTCAAGATCGACTAATCTTTTTCCGAATTCTTCAGAATTATTATTGATCTGTTTCTCGAGATCCACCAATTTCTTCTGGAATTCGGCCATCGACATTGATGAAGACATTGAACATGTATGAGGTGGCGAATATTTTTCTGCCAGTTTTTCCCTCTTGAAAAGTCACGTTGTTTTTAAAAGTCACTTTGTTTTGAAAAGGCACGTTGTTTTGAAAAGGGGAAATGGGTTTTAATACCATGGGCAATTACCATGGGCCCAAAACCACGAGCTTGTAAACCACGAGCAATTACTCTTCCTTGTTCCTTTTTACTTTGTCTTCACATGTACATATATATACTTCTTTATATATATATCTCTTTTTACTTTTACTTTTTTTTTCTTTTGGAACTATTTTCTTTTAAATATTTTTTTTTCCTTTTAATTTATTTCCCCCTTTATGTTTACTTTCCTTCTCTCTTTTGATTTTATTAATATATATATATATATATATATTTCTTCCTTCTTCTTTTTTAAAAAACAAATGTTGCTACCCACAAGCACTTGGTTTTTAAAAAAAATCTGCAATTTTGGAATTTTCTTGTAATTCCTTAATTCTGGGTGATCACACTTTGATACCAATGGAGTGTAAAAACTCTGGTAAACTTGAATAAGTAAATATTATTATTGATAAAATATGAGATATGAGATATTATTACAATGGGGAATCACCGAGGCTTTAAATATAGCCTCATGGTGTCCCTTGGTGAAGAGGCATGATCTTTGATCATGCCCTTTCACTTAATAAAACCTAAGATAACTATATCTAACTAATAATTAATAAAATATACATAACAAAATCAGCACCAAAGAAACAAGTAGATCAAGTTGAGGAAATGTCAAAGATTTATTGTCAAAGATTAAACCAAGATAAGGTGGAATACAAAGACAGAAGCTATGCGGGAAGAAATGGTGTGGGTTCTAAGTGATAATGAGAATTTGATGCGAGAGCAAGAAAAGATACTCAAGAGCCTATCAAACAAGAAAAATCATGGAATGGAACAACCCAATGCTGATAGAAACATGCAAGAAGGTAATGAGCGACAAACAAGGGACCACACCACTGACATAGTGGAATGAAGCCCTTCACAACGAAGCAACAAGAAAAAAAACTATAATGAAGCAGAGTCTGGCAATTTTTCGGATCAACAAGAAGTTAAAAATAAAAAAGTGGAGCTTCAGGGTGAGTTTTGAAAAATAAAACCACCAACATTTGATGGCGAAGCTGAGGAAGTGGCAAAGGCTTAGTTGATAAATATGAACAAATATTTTCAAGTGTACAAGTACAACAGCAACCTGAAGGCCAGATTGGCCATATATCAGTTAAAGGAGAAAGCCACTCTGTGGTGGGAAGAAGTAAAGAATGTTCGTAGCATTGAGGACCAAGATGTTACCTAGGAATCATTCCGGCAATACTTTAAAGATAAGTATTTAACATAATGATTCTACGATGAGAAATCTAAAGAATTTCATGACTTGAAGTTGGGACAGATGACCATGGACGAGTATATTACCAAGTTCACCTCTTTGTTAAGATATGGTGGTGTTGGTTTAGTTATTCACCTCTCTCATGCTAACTCCCTTCATGCTTCGGTGGGCCTTGGGCAAGGGTCAAATAATTTTGCTGAACTTAAAGCCCTCCATTTTCTTCTTTGCTGGTTGATTTCAAAACATTTGAGGCAGATTCAGATTTTTGGTGATTCTAGGAATGTTGTGAATTGGTTTAATGGGACCCAGCAGTGCAGAAATTATATTTTGTTACCTTTGCTTAAGGAGATCCGTCGACTTAAATGTTTCTTCACTGAGATATCTGTTTATCACATTTACAGGGAAAGGAACCAGGAAGCAGATCGATTATCTAAAGAAGGTGCTCAGCAAGATTTGGGGTCCTGCACAGTAACTGAATTGGTGAATGGGGCTGTTCATGCTAGGGAACAGCCGGTTTTTGTTTAAACTCTGCTGTTTTTATTTATTTTGTGTACATATTTGCTCTTAAAAACTCTAAACTGCTACTTCTGTGGGCTCAGAACTGTTTTCCTTATGTAAGGAGGTTCTGGGTTCCATTTTTGATTAAAAACTGCTGATTGGGGACTGGGATAGTTTCTACTGCCAGTCCCTCTTTTTGATAAAAGGAAGCTTTGGGCTTCGCCTTTGCATACTTAATCCTTCTGTTCTCATCTCTGTTTCGGTTTCATATCCGGGGGATGATGAATTAAAGGAGATGCATTGGTTTCTTGAGAGGTTTTTTGCTTTTTACTGGTTGCTTTGCATCACCACAGGTCTTGTAAAGCAGCTGTTTCACCATCCCCCTTTGAAAGAAGGGAATGGCTCTGTACTGAAATGCTCTGCATATGCTTTGAGACTATCTATTTCTAATAGAAAGTTCGATTTTTTTTTTCTGTGGAAAAAAAATGTTCCATACCTCAGAGATGAAAATGCTAAGGTTCAAAGATTTCTAAGTAGTCCGCCAACCCATATGAAGGAGCGAATTGAATTTTTAAATCCCATAACCATGGACGAAGCCATTCGAAATGCCCGAATGTGCTACCAGCCGCCCAAGGAAAAAGGGGAAGTGGGGAAAATTTGGCAGGCAAGGAAAGGACAGAAAATCAGCTCGAACTTCAAAGGCGCCAAAAATAATAACTTTAAGAATTCTGCACGAAGTTCTGTGAGTAAACAATTTGGCAGAAATCATCAAAGAACCCGATGGCCAGCTGAAGAAAGGCCTACAGAGGCATCTAGCAAACCTGAGAAAGGGCAAGTGACCAAACCACCCCTGCAATGTTGGGGGTGTGGTGAAGCACATTACTACAAAATTTGCCCGCAACGAGAAAAAAGTGAAACTGTTGCAAAATTGCAGGAGGCTTCTACAGTAGGCGATGTGGCGCGAAACATTCCTCGTATCAACGCGGCATGGGAGGATTGACAGGCATATTATCAACCAACAATGATAGAGTTGGAAGGTAAATTAATGTATCAATCTGTTTCTATTTTGGTAGACCCAGGAGCAATTCTAAGTTATGTTAATCCCAAAATAGTGGAAATATGTAAATTGAAAGGGAATAAATTCAAAAGCCCTTGGCTGGTACAGCTAGCCACAAGATCAAAAAGAAAGGTAATTGCCAAAATTCCAAACTGCACATTAGAAATTGCAGAATAGCAGTTAAATGTGGAGCTGAACATACTGCCATTAGGGTCCTATGATGTTTTGCTGGGCATGGATTGGCTGGAAAAATATTGGACCTTAGTGGAATGCAAAGAAAATATTATCTATTACAGAATGCAAGATGGTACACGCAAAGAGATTCAAGGGATCAAGAAACAACTACAGCTACGTCCTATTATAGCATCCCAAATAAACAAATGTATGAGGAAGGGATGTCAGATTTATGCTATCCAAGTAGGATATGCTAATTCCAAGGAAAAATCACCTATGATGGAAAACATACGAGTGGTACAAGACTTAATGGATGTATTTCCAAAAAATATCCCTAGATTACCACCAAGAAGAGATATTGATTTTACCATTGAATTAATGCCAAGAGCATCACCAGTGTCAAGGGCTCCTTACAGAATGAGTGTTCCAGAATTAACTAAATTAAAAATGTAGTTACAGGAACTACTGGACAAAGGATATATTAGTCCAAGTGTGTTCCCTTGGGAAGCACCAGTGCTGTTCATAAATAAGAAGGACAAAACCATGCGAATGTGCATGGACTATAAACAGTTCAACAAGTTAACAGTCAAAAATAAATATCCTTTACCAAGGATTGATGATTTGTTCGATCAAGTAAAGGGGGCTACAACTTTCTGAAAAATAATTTTAAGATCTGGATATCATCATATCTGAATCAAGGATGAAGGCATTTACAAGTTTGCTTTCTGTACCAGGTACGAGAATTATGAATTTGTGGTGTTACTCTTTGGATTAA
The DNA here is from genome assembly GCA_034641835.2 of Pinus albicaulis. Lineage (NCBI taxonomy): Eukaryota > Viridiplantae > Streptophyta > Pinopsida > Pinales > Pinaceae > Pinus > Pinus albicaulis. Next base: position 425,906,905 of record CM076577.1, on the reverse strand, counting down.
CAAATGCACCAACAACCTTTATGAAGTTAATGCATGGTATATTCCATCATTTCCTGGATAAATTTGTACTTATATTCATAGATGACATTTTAATCTTTTCTAAAAACCAAAAATAACATAGAGAACATTTAAGAATTATGTTGTAAATGTTAAGAAAACACCAGCTGTATGCTAAGTTCAACAAATGTGATTTCTTCAAAACAGAAATCCAGTACTTAGGCCATGTTATCTCAATAGAGGGGATTGTTGTTGATCTGGAGAAGATCAAGACAATCATGGAATGGAGAGTTCCCCAAAATGTGGCGGATATCAGATCCTTTTTGGGATTGGCTAGCTATTATCGAAGATTCATTGAAGGATTCTCGAGAATTTCTTTTCCAATCACCTCTTTGCAAAGAAAAGGAAAAGTATTTAAGTGGAATGTTGAGTGCTAGAATATTTTTGATAGGTTGAAGCAGCTATTGACCACTGCACCGGTGCTAAGGGTAGTTTATCCCAACAAAGAATTTTAAGTTTGTATAGACGCTTGTAAAGAGGGAGTTGGGGAAGTTTTATCTCAGGAGGGGAAGGTAGTGGCTTATGAGTCAAGAAAGTTGAAAGAACATGAACAAAAATACTCAGTCTATGATCTAGAGTTAACATCAGTAGTACATGCACTCTGGGAATGGAGACACTACTTGCTGGGTAAAAAATTTGTACTAAAAACAGATCATAGCATCCTAACCAGTTATTTCAAGAAAGTTGATTTAAACTCCTGATAGGAAAGATGGAATGCCTTCTTAAGTGAGTTTGATATGGACATCCAGCACGTGAAGGGTAAGGAAAACCGGGTGGCTAATGCTTTAAGTAGAAAGTTTCATTGTGTTTATGAACTATAATATAATCATCTTGAATGTAAATCTTAGATCAAGTAAAAGTGGAAGCACAGAAGGATCCTGAATATCAATTCCTATGGCAGCAAATGGAAGAGACCAAAAAACAAGGAAATACTTCTGAATATGGAGTTAATCAAGAACAAATGCTAACCTTTAGAGGAAATTTGTATGTACCAAATCGTGTGGACCTAAAGGAGCTAATCATGAATGAATACCATCAGAGTAATTAAGCGAGACATTTAGGACACTAGAAAATGTTAACTTCTATTAAAAAAGTATATTTCTGGCTTGGTATGCGTAAAAATATTGCTGAGTATTTAAATAAATGTTTAGACTGTCAACAGGTTAAGGTGGAGCATCGACATCCTGTAGGATAGTTGCAGCCCATACCGGTACCTAAATGGAAGTGGGAGGTCATATCCCTAGACTTCATTACGGGTTTACTGCGGTCAAAGAGGAACAATGACTCAATCATGGCAGTAATATACAGATTGAGTAAATTTGCACATTTTATATCTGTGCAGTCTACTTGCAAGACTGTACAGATACAAATATTTTCATGAGAGAAATATTCAGACTACACAACATTCAAAAAACTATTATTTCGGACAGAGATGTTAAGTTTACTTACGCGTTTTGGAAAACTCTGTTTACAGGTCTAGGGACCCAAATCAACTTTAGTACTGCTTATCATCCCTAGAGAGATGGTCAAACAGAGCAGGTAAACCAAGTTTTGGAATACATGCTATGCATGTACTTGAGGCAACAACCAACCAAATGGGAAGACTATTTGCACTTGGTTGCATTTGACTATAACAATGGTTACCAGGAGTCACTTAAGATGAGTCCTTTCGAAACTCTATATGGGCGGCAATGCCGTACTCCCATTAATTGGAACAACCTCGAGACTAGACCAATAAATGTGATTGTTGAAAAACAACAGGAGAGAGAGGGATTCGAACCCTCGATAGTTTTTTTTTACTATAATCTTTATCCCTATCACGACCACGAGCATCGGACTTCGAAGCACGATCACTATGGTCAGACTCTAGCTCTCAATAACCAAGACCTGGATGGAATTATTATATGATAGAATGGTACGTATCATGGTAGGGATGCTCTGGTACGACTAAGTTAATGCTTGGACCAGAAATGCAGGCTGAAATGGAATTGGAGGTAAAGAAGATCAGACAAAACTTGAAAGCTGCACAAGATTGGCATAAGATATATGCAGATAAGAAAAACACTTATCGAGAGTTTGAAGTAGGTGACCATGTTTATGTGAGGATCAAGCCCAAGAAGAGTACCTTGAGGTGGGCTTCTTGTGCCAAGTTAGCCTCTAGGTTTTGTGGACCCTTCCAAATTTTGGAACGGGTAGGACTTGTGGTATATCGGCTAGCTTTACCAAGTCACATCCAGGTACACAATGTGTTTCATGTGTCCCTGTTAAAGCGATATGTGCATGATTCGAAGCACGTAATTCATTAGTAGAATATACATGTAGGATAGAATTAAAAAACCTAACTTGAAATATGATTTCTTTATGAAAATTTGACAAGGAACTTTGTTTTTTGCAGGTAGAGTCGAATGGCGAGTTTTTGGTCGAGCCTCAACGCATACTCGACAGGAGAGAAATTATGCTCCGGAAGCGAGTCATCACCCAGGTTAAAGTGCAGTGGAAACACTTCAACCTTGATGAGGCTACTTGGGAGGACAAAGGTTCTGTCCGTGAGGCTTACCCAGAGCTATTCACTGAGTTGGAGTGAAACACTGAGGATGGTGTTACTTCCAGGGGAGAGGTTGCGACAACTGCATTTAATGTTAACTAGTTGTTAACAAGTTAAATGAAATTTTTATTATTTGTTTTAAGAAAAAACTAAGACACTCAATGTTTTGCTACAAAATTTATTTTCTTTATTGTTAATTGTGAAAAAAAATAAAATTATTTATGGAAAGTGGTTCCATGAAAAAAAGTAAAAAAAAGTAACTGATGGTAAATGTTTTCCAAGAACTGAAAGGTGGTTCGACAGTTTGGAACAATTATCTGCTCCTCTAGGGATAAGAGATTGATCCCAGTGAGGAATAGGGGTCTGTTCAGAAACTGAGGAGGAGAGTGGAAAGTTCACTGAGCTAGTAGTGACCAGTGGAAATCTCTCAGCATTCCTGAAAATTTCTGATATTAGCTAGACTTGGGGTCCTAAGGTTAAACAAAAAATTACTATCAACCTGTACCTATCAGGGACAGAGCATAGGGGAAAGAGTAGGACGTAATCGCCTCTCTTAAAGGTTGGGAGGACATCAGTAAATAACTGTGTATATAGATAAGTTTTTTGTGCGAAAACTCAGTGAATTACAAAAATAGGAAATGATTATATTTGTTGTATGTACAATTAAGTGTGTAGACAGAAGAACATAAATAACGAGTCTGTGAAGGACAAATGATAAAAATGTTTAGAACTCTGTGTGCTATAATCTTTTGATAGTATTAAGATAAATGATAATAAAGTTTAGAATTCTGTATACTGTGAGAATTTGACAGTGTCAAATTATAGATTATTTTTATCCATTACATTTGTGAGAATATATGTGAAGGTTATATGAAGAGTTCTGTGTTCAAAGTATGTGAGGCTATTGTTTGGTCTCAATCTAGTCTCCTAAACTGAGCTCATTTAATTGTCAACCAGGATTTGTAAACTGCTCAAGTGAAGTGTACTGTATGTACCTAGGTGCTTGTTTCCTAATGCGTTGTGTGTAGTGTTTTGTGATGTTTTTGGTCTTTTGTGATGATTTATGATGTTTTTGATCTTTTGGTGGTTTTATGTTTGCAGGAAAAATGCCTAGAAAGTTGATGGAAATGAGCTAATGATTTAAAAACAGAGTTAAACCTAATTGATGGGAATCAAATGGCAAATGCAATTGGAAACACTAAAGCTGAATCTAAACTATGACTAAATAAAAGCAAAGCTTGATAATGACTTTTAAGAAAATGATTAAAAACACAAACTAAACTTGAGAAATGATCACTAAGTATGCAAATCCTCTAACTAATCAATTAAACAACTAACCTACAATGATGCAACATTTGGTCCTTGATTAGAGATTTGAAACATATTGAGAGGAAAACATTGTTATCATCATCATAAGATCTTCTATTCTAGAACTAGTTCCTATCTCTATTCTGCAATTTAATTGAATGTCACAAAACCTTTACTCAAGAGTTATTGATTTCTTTTCAAAGTAGTCTTTTGAGAAAGAGCTCTGTTTATAAAATGATGAGGAAATTGCAGAGGTACTTCAGGCCTTAAAATGATGTTGTCTTCTATTCATATGGTGATAGATCAGTTATGGATTTTAGAACAAGAAGAAGTTTGTGAATAATGAAGGCTGTCTTGTTAATCCTAACAACTGAAGTAATCTATTGTGCAATGGATGACAATTTGAATATGAAGTGCAAGTGCAATGAGTTAATCTAAGAATGAACTTAAGATGCCACTAATCTAGAACAATGCTGAACTATAAGTCATCATCAAACTCAAAACAAGGTAACTGAACATGAGTTAAGTGCAATTAAACTCCGGAGCATCCTAACTATACTACCATGCACTATTCTATGAAGTTACACAATCTGTTTGTTCATCATTAGTGATATTTTGGAAGAGTTCCTTCTTTTGGAAGAGTTAGAACAATTCTGACTGTGTAATTGGATGCAAATGCAAATATAAAGGACTGAAAGCAAATGAAAAACTAAGATATCATATCCATATCCTACTCGTCATTATGATGTCTTGGGCAAGCGTTTAAGAGCAAGAACAGAGATGATACTTAGTACAAACACACAACTAAATCATTCATTATCACGGTCATGTCTCGAACTTCTTAAGAATTTCTTGGAAGAGTTTCTTCTTGTGGAAGAGTGATTAGAACAAGTGTAACTGTGATAGTGAACAACAAAAACTACAACTAAATCCTACAGTACTATAGCCATTCATCATTCATCATTATAATCTTTTGGAAGAATTTCTTCTTGTGGAAGAGTTAGAATGAATATAACTACAATAGCTGATTAAAAACAACTATGAATTCAACTCCTAATCCTACAATACTATAGTCATTTCCCCATTCATCATTATAGTCTTTTGGAAGAGCGTCTTCTTGTGGAAGAGTTAGAATGAGTACGACTACAGTAGCTAATTAAAACAACTATTAATTCAAATGCAAAGTGTAAAGGCAGATAGAAGACTTATCTAATTTACGCTAAATAAATCCGTGCAAGAGGCAGGGGCCCTCTACCACCTGATGGAATTCAACTCCAAATTAAATCACGCTTTCAACACAACACGGTTTGCTCCATTAAAGATGAAATAGTTTGAACATAACACTCTGCGTCTTCAGAAATGTAGCACAGAGTCTAAACAAAATCTAGCATCAAATCTAACATAAAATCTCTTTTTTATAGCTCTCGGTCTCCCAAGCGTTTATAAAGCAAATGCACATAACAATACTTGCAACAATTCAAGAACACTGTCTTTCCTTATCGGAATCACGTTAGGACTCTTTGAAGTGGCTGCGTGAAGAGGAAAAGACATCTGGACTGAGACAGTCCTAATAGAAGTCTTCCTTCCTAAATGTGTTCCCCACATTCAAAACCATACCCAGAATTCGTTTCTTCCTCCATGATGAGCAACGAACCATGTAGACATGACGTGGATCATGCCCATATGCGGTTTTTCTCAAGAGGCCACCTGGAACATACTCAAACGTGAAGGCAGCTGCAGAATCGCCGGTTAGCTACGGAATGTCTGCATTCTGCAGCTAGTTCTGGTCAAAATGCTTTACAATGGCAAAAATCACAAAACTTAGCAAGTCAGTCATGTAAATCATTCTAGAAGTAATTTTAACTATATTCATTGATCAATTGGGTCTAAGATAGCAATGGACAAGGGAAAATGAGGTAAAATGAAGTGAAGGAAAGCACAATTTTGAGGCTCAACAATTATTGAAGTAAAAATGTAGAGGAATAGTAATATCAGGGTTATACAACCCAACTGTAAATGTGAATCCAACAATAACTGTAATTTCAAGATAAACTGTGAATATTTATTAAGGAAATTCGTTATTACAGAAAATAGCATGTTTCGAGTAAATACTATCTAGATAAAGACCCAGAAATCTGTTATTTATATCTACAGAGCGGACCGTTGGTTCTGGGTCGAGGTGAAACCTCATCCTAGAACTCATCGTTCCTCGTGAGTTAGCTATACACGGACGAAGGAGTGAGTGGTTCGGTCACCAGACTAAACAATAAACGAAACCCTATAACTATATTTATTTCTCAAATAGAAAAACCTTGCAAACATGGAATTACTGTATATTCGGAAAAGAAACGATAATATTTAGATAAACAAGAAATTGCAAACATATTCTATTTCATCACGATATTTTTATAGAGGTGCAACAAACATCTAACATCTATTATGAAAGGCTGAGAGCTCAGAGATATGTTGTAAACATGCGCACATATGATTGCTATACAAAACCTTAACAGTGAATAAATGAGTAATGAGCATTACGATAACAAGTAAAAAGCTAAGAAAAACGAAGTAGAGCACCAACTGGGATATCTCCTGAGATTAATATCATAAATGTCCATCTAAAACAAACTAGATTATTTTAACTGTAATCCAATGAAATGGTTCGAAAGAAACCCTTAAACTTGGAACCAAAATTTGAGTTAGAATTACATCGGGTATAAAAACCTTTACAAGAGAACACCGGTCCTAGTCTCCTTGGATTAACCGATAAAGAAAATAAACACTTGAATTTGCGGAGAGTATTATAGAACCCTTTTTTTTATTTGACTGTAACTAAAACTAGTTCGTCGAGCGAAGTCTTGGCCCAACAAATTAGTGAAATATGTACCTGAAAGAGATGGGTGGAGCTGTTACCAAACACTACCACCAAACGAATGGAAAACCCAAAGTCATGAAGGTGTGAGGGTACCAAGAAATGGCAGAAAAAGAAAAGAACAAGAGAGAGAAAGAAACAAAAGTATAAATATACCTAGTGGAAACGAAAGTCTCCTTTGAATGTTGCCATCCTCGAAACTGTGGGAAAATGACATTTAAAGATGAGGGTTAGTATTCTAAAACCATATCGCCGAATGCCTACCCAAGATTGTTGAATAAATAATGATTGTAGGGGAGAAATTCGAGAGGGTTTAAAAGAGATTTATGTAATAACATGCCTAGGGAACTGGAAGGAGCTATGGCCGGACGAAGCTCGAAAGGTTGAAGAAGCTTGCACCATCTACCGTGTTGACACAAACTGGAATAACACGGTAATCCAACATGAAATCTCTCCATCTCATTGCTGTAAATGGTGTCGGAGATAAGTTTCCAAATGCGAGGCCTCGTCAAGGGTGAATTACAACCGGAAGACCAAGCCATGAGGGATACTCGCTACGACGGGAAGGGTGACAGAGTCTGGTTACCATTTCTTGAGTTGCAGAGCGAAGCGGCATGTGACCAAAGGGAATAATGGAAAAGCGATTAGGGTTCTGGGTATACCTAGACCCTTTCCCGCCCAAATTACCCACTATCGATCTAAAACATGATCGGATGGAAAGAAAATTGACAAGTGGCAGTGGAAAAATACTACACGGATCCATAAAGAAAATATTCGAACTCTGTTTCCGAGATAATATAAATGCCAGTACTTAACCTCGGTTGGAGGGTAGACAAGTTTATTACGAAATATATATATATATATATATATATATATTCACGTGATGACAACTGTGGAACAAATGACAAAGGTTACGGGGTAACTTCACACGAGCTCAAACATACCATTATATTCAAGAATAATGTGTTATAATTTCCATAGTTAAAATGCTTAAGGAAAAAAGGATTATAAGCATGGACCGCAAAACATAGTTGGGTATGAGAATATCATTACGTATAAGGTTTATACAACTTTGAAGCAACACACAATTAATGGGATAAATACAACATAGTAAAACGTTAGTAATTGGAATTAATGGGATTAATACCATAGTAAAACATTGGTAATTGGAATTAATGGTGTATGTTATGTTGTATTTTCTTTCTATAAGATGAAAAAGTAATTTATTTTATTTTTATTTATTTATTTATTTTTATCTCATGTATAATATGAGTGTTATAGTGCGAGTCATAAGGTATTTGAAAAAAATTGAGTAAATGGAAAAGGGTAGATGGCCAAAGGTTGTGTTTAGTGACAAATTGTGCAAAAGAAAGAAGACTTGGATGTGGCAAAATAACAAATGGTTTAGTAAATGGGGTATTTGCTTGAGCATGTGTCCTACAAACAGTAAAGAGATAAAAACTTCTGTTATGGATAAGTTCCACAAACGTACTTGGGAGAAAGAAGAATTACTACATTGAAGAGTTTAACCCCACTCATAACCATCAACAAAAGACGTACATAGGGGCCAATATTTATTGGAGATCTAAAATTCTTATTGCTCAATTAAGGACTAATTCTCATCAACTCCATTGTGAAATAGGGCACTGGAAAAGGCCAAAAGAAATTTGGGAGGAAAGAGTGTGTATTTTTTGCTCTTCCGGAAAAGTGGAAACAAAAAAACATTTCATTTTAGAATGTGAGGCCTTCAAAGATAGCAGGGAAAATTATGCAGATATTTTGGCAGCTAGTTCTTAGGATAATCTATTCAGCGAAGAGTTTGCTGAGAAGTTGGAAGCGGTTATTGTAAAAATTCACAGGAAGGCCGAATACAAGAGCTAGATAGAAAATCAATTTGTCCCATAAACTATGTTTAGCCTGGTAAACGTTAAAAATATTTTCTTTCTTTATTTCTATATCTAACACTTAGCTCATTAAAAACTCTATTTTAAACTATTCATAAATCTAACTTCGTCTTTGACAACTTATTCATAAACCTAATTACGCCAAAAGCGTTCTTATAAAAGCAGCTTCCTTGAGAATTTTTCGTCATCTGTCGAAGGCGTATGGAAAATGACACACGTTAAAATAAAAAATCCCACGCATCTACTCATAAATCTCCCAAAATTGAATAGAATATATCAAAATCTTAAACTCAATAAACCCTTTTCTAAAGAGAAATATTTAATTGGATCAGGGCTCCATTGTTTTCCTTAAGACCCAATGAGCTCAAAATGCTACCTACCCTTTTGTCTGTGAACAACACCAAAATATCAAGCTTTAAGCTTTACCTAATTTTTAGGTGGGGTAGTTATTCCATGTTTATAATTGATTTTGTTAATATTTAAAATATTAGTTGAGGCAATTACCGAAATCTACATATAAATAGTATTAATGGATTTGCATTTATATTATGATTTATTAAAAAATATTATTAATTTTTATATTTAATATTAAAATTTGATAAAATAATATTAATGTATTTAAAATTTTCTGTCGTAATAATCGTGAAAGAACATTTTAGATGCGTTTCAAACCAATTAGTGATGATGAACTACACAACTTGGTTCGAAATGCATGAGCAATGTTCTTTTACATGGGCAGTGTTCTTTCACATGTGATTATTACAAAAGAAAATTCTAAATATTTAGGATGGATCACAGAAGCCTAAATTCTAAAAATATTAATGTATTTACTAGTATTTATATTTTTATGTTATGATTTATTAAAAAATATTATTAAAATTTTATATTTAACATTAAAATTTGATAAAACAATATTAACATATTTACTAGTATTTATATTTCATTTATTAAAAATTGTTATTAAATTTTTAATTTTAATATTTAAAATTGATATAGTTTATATAAACATATTACTAGTATAGTCATATAAATTAAATGGTTGGTAAATGTTAATATCTATTATAACATTAAAACACTTACTTCATCATACATGTCAAGTTGCTAAAATTTAAAAAATCATAAAAATTATCTAAATAATAGTTTTATTTAAAATAACAATAATTATTACTAATAATAATAAAAATTAATATATAAATTAAGTATATATACATTTTTAGAAAACATGTAATAGATTTTCAACCAAGAAGATTCACCTACACTTTACCCTGGATGTTTTTAATTGGTAAACGAGTTTTGTTACAATACTATGGGTCAAGACCATGGCTTATTAATACCACATGTTATATGACAATTGTTGATATGCCATTTTTTTTTAATTAATAAATTTAATTAAAGGGGAAAAAACATATAACCACTTTGAAAATAAATCTCAACCTTTGATTTGTATATACTAAAACTACGAAACTGCTACAATACCATGGGTCAAGACCGTGGCTTATCAATACCACATGTTATATGACAATTGTTGATATGCCAATTTTTTTTAATTAATAAATTTAATTAAAGGGAAAAAATGTATAACCACTTTGAAAATAAATCTCAACCTTTGATTTGTATATGTTCATCAAATCAGTTATAGTTTTTTTTTTTTTTTTTTTTTACTCTATGGAGATTAAATACCTACAATCCATCCAATAATGATTGATAATTAAATTAAAATTTTGGAAACCATATTATAAAATAGACATATCTATAGACATAAATATATTGACATAGTTGGTTTAAAAAAAAATATTATTACAAAATAGACATATCTATAGATATAAATATCTTGACATAGTTGGTTTTAAAAAAAATATTATTAAATTTTTATATTCAATCATACAAACTGATGAAATTCAATCTGTTTCAATATTTATTAACATATTTTTTTTTTTTTGGGCACTTCACGTAAATTTTATTATATGAATTGAGGTAAGTTATAAATAGTGACTACACTAACAATGGACATGGATTTAGAGTTTGTGGAGATGAAATTGCTTGGGAATGGCTTGGGAAAATAGCCAAACTTTAAAGGCTACACTTAATCTCCACCTCTATCATTGTTGCATTAAAAATAAGTTATGCAAGCATTAAAAATGCCATATGGGTGCCTCAAAAGGATGAGCTAGTCCTGTAAGACATGTTGGCCCTAGTCAACATGCAACAGAACAAATAAATAAGGAAAAATGGTTTCGGGCATTTTCAAAAAGAGATGCGCATAAGCAAAGTTATAGTGATATAACACACGATGAAGGAAAAAGAGCAGTTTGCAAGTATGCTCAGGAATGCACGGGAATACCTAAGTAAAAAAATGAATTTTGTAAAGGCATGGAGATAATGGGAGCGTTGGATGAGAAAATTCCTGATACTCGTGGACTATTCACGTCACACACACCAGGGATGCTAGGAGGTATTTGTGAAATGGAGCATGGTCAATAGAAGGTGCGATATAGGAAAAATGTCATCACCTATTATGTTATGTGGGGCTTTTGATTTAGTCATTTGTAATGGTTTGACTAGATGGGAAAAGTTCGGTAATCTCACTTGAAATACTTACAATGAAGCAAGTGTAGTAGGTTATGTAATTTGCTTGCATATTTTGTGTGAGAAAATGGAGGAAGTGTTGATTGGAGATCAAATTTGGGACTTAAAATCAGATCACAAGCCAATCTATTTAAGTTTCTCTTGGACTGGAAAGAAGCAATTAGGGTCAAAAAATCAGTGTGTTCAACAAAATTCCCCAAAGGGTAGAATTATTTTGACTCCAAAGAATTGTAATACCTTCAAAATAACGCTAGAGAGGCTCTTCTAGAAAGAGGAAATATCATTTCATGGCCTTCATAGTCACGAATTAACACATTTAATTCAAAGCGCACTTGTTGAGTGCAAAAGAGAAAAAATTAAGAAGTTTGAAACAAATTTCTTTCCAGTTAATACTTGGTGTGACAAGGAATGCAAAAAGGCAAGGAGAATGTGGAATGAATCATATAAGGATAACATAAAGCTCAAAGCTTACAAGCAGATATTAAGAAAGAAAAAGGTTGATTTCATGGTTTCGAGGAGAGAAGAACTAATATTCCTTGGGAAAAATAACCCCAAATTATTCTGGAAGGAGCTCCAACCGAAAAAGGTGCAAACTGAAAACAACATTATCGCTTCTAAATGGTTCAACTATGCAATACAACTTTATGAGCAGGATCCCAAGGTTGACCCTCCTACCTTGGTTAACATAGACACAAAACTCTTCATGGTGCAAGAGGTAGAGATGGGTATCAAGAATTTGGTTGTTGGAAAATCAAAAGACTTAGTTGAAATCCAAGTAGAGTATCTAAAGTGGGGCTTAAACATTCTTTCACCTCACATCACAAAAAAATTCAACAACATCATACAACAGGGGTTCCCCACAAATTGGAAAACTAGTATAGAAATACCTCTTTTCAAGAGTGGCGACGTCAATAGTCCCTCCAATTACAGAAAAATAATGATAAACCCCTTGTTTGCAAAGTTATTTGGAAGCATGATATAAAATAAAATTAGAAAGTGGGTAGAAGAAAGAGATAAACGTGTGAAAGGGCAAGCAGGTTTTAGACCTAAACATTCCACAGTTGATCATTGTATAACTTTAAGGCACATCATTAAAAAAGTTTGGGAAAAAAAGGAAGAAGGTTTTGTTGCTTTGTTGATTTTAGAAAAGCCTTTGACACAGTTCCTAGGGATAAGCTTTGGCGCAGAATGGAGGAACTCAGGGTTCCCAGGCATTTGAGAGCAGTTGTGCATAGGCTGTATGAGAGGTGAAAGTCAAAATTAGAACTTCTGTAGGCATTTCTGAAAGTTTATAAAGTGATATTGGGGTTAAGCAAGGTTGCCCATTGTCTCCTACCATTTTTGGTTTATATATTGACAAGATTGAAGAGTGGATAAATTCGCAAGGGGGTGACGGTATCCATTTGGGCAAGTTTGTTATAAGACTTCTTTTGTACGCAGATGACCTTATACTTATTTCTAAATCGACTCTTGGTTTGCAAGAGCACTTACGTTCCCTTGAGCATTTTTGTTGAAGGGTGGGGATGCAAGTCATATTAGCAAAATGAAAGTAGTGGTTTTCTCTAACAAAAGAAAGCCTAACCAACATAAGTTATACTTTGAAGGAAACATTCTGGAAGAAGTTGAAGAATAAAAATAGCTCAGAATTCACTTCAATAGAAATTTAAGTTGGGATGGTTGTAGAAAGAAAATAACTGTGGGGGGTTGGGAAGCATTTTATGCTCTTCAAAATAGGTGTAGAGAGGCAGAGCTATGGGATTCGAAAACCACTCTAACTCTTTTTGGGCTTCTAGTGATTTCAGTGATTCTTTACGGTTGTGAATTGTGGGCCAGCAACACAACCGTGATACAGTGGAACCAAATTGAGAGAATTCAAAAGCGTTTGATTACAAACAAATTCAAAATTAAAAGAGCAGTTCCTTATGCTATCTTGTTAAGTGAAACAGGGGCTGATCCTATTGAAGCAATTGCTATGGTGCGAGTCATAAGGTATTTGAAAAAAATTGAGCAAATGGAAGAGGGTAGATGGCCTAAGGTTGTGTTTAATGAAAGATTGTGCAAAAGAAAGAAGACTTGGATGTAGAAAAATAACAAATAGTTTAGTAAATGGGGGATTTGCTTGAGCATGTGTCCTACAAACAGTAAAGAGATAAATACTTTTTCTATGGATAAGTTCCAAAAACGTACTTGGGAGAAAGAGTTAGGGAGAAAAAAGAAGTACTACATTGAAGAGTTTAACCCCACTCATAATCATCAGCAAAAAGCGTATATAGGGGCCAATATTTCATGGAGATCTAAAATCCCTATTGCTCAATTAAGGACTAATTCTCATCAACTCCGTTGTGAAACAGGACACTGGAAAAGGCCAAAAGAAGTGTGGAAGGAAAGAGTATGTATTTTTTTCTCTTCTGGAAAAGTGGAAACAAAAAATCATTTCATTTTAGAATGTGAGGCCTTCAAAGACAACAGGGAAAATTATGCAGGTATTCTGGCAGCTAGCTATTGGGATAATCTATTCAATGAAGAGTTTGTCGAGAATTTGGGAGCGTTTATTGTAAAACATCACAGGAAAAGGGCATAATACAAGAGCCAGATGGAGAAGCAATCTGTCCCATAGGCTATTTTTAGCCTCGTGGAAATTAAAAATACTTTCTTTCTTTCTTTATTATCAAGTTTACTGTTGCGTCACAGAGGCGAGACATTGGTTCTTCCAAGCGGGGGTGCATTGGTATTATTGACAAAGGGCACGATAGAAAAACCTATTTGTCCTTAACTAAGAAAAGTATAGCTTTGCACAAAATATGAGACCCAGTGGAATCCATGACTTAAGCTAAGGTGGAAGATACCACGTGGGACATGGGTGATATATATGTGACGTAGCAAGGTTGTTCATGTGACATGCCAATCACATGACACATGACATACATAAATGGTATCTTTGGATGTGTAAAGGGCATGTTTCAGGTGACATGTGTTACCCTAGGGAATCTCATGTAGCAAGATGACTTCACTCTAACATTAGCATGATGTTAGCACAACACAGTAGGAACAAGGACATGGAGGTTGAGTTGATGTGGCACCTAGAAGACAAGTGGAAATGGGTTATGGTGCCACCTTGATTGGGGTTACCATGTGAAATTGACATGGTGATACATGTGATTGGCGGCTAGATCACCATAGAGTTGGGACCACAAAGTTATTATGTAGTGCATTTCATAAATAGGCTACAATAAACAAAAATCGCACAACAGGAAACTCCCCATTGCATGACATAAATATTCACATCTTGGTGCTCTACGAATATTTGAAAGGAGTACATTCCAAAGGAATGGCGCAGGGCTCTATAGCACTATGACATGGTTGGGCCACGTGGGATGGGTGCAACAAGGCAAGACCATGTAGGCCACTTGGCAGCACCATATGGGCGTATCGCTGATAAGGTAAGGTTAAGATATCAAATCTTTAAATGGGTATAACTTTTTATCTAGGCATCGAATCGACATAAAATTTATATCGCCAAAAATTTCGCAATGAGATGAATGAAATGGTGTTATCCAAAGTGAGTTCTACACACTTAGGGTGAGAAGAAATTTTGTAGCCCCATTTCCATAATGAGACCATGGAAGTAGTGTTAATTAAAAGTAACACCTCCCTTTTAGCGAGGATTACTCCAAGGGGGTGGGAGGGAGTGTTTCAATTTATTATTAAAAAGTGGTGAAGTTCAAGTTTTTAGTGGATTGAGTTGCAATCACATCTATCAATAATAATAGACCAAATATAGTTGTAACCCAAAAGGTGATTGATTAAATAAGGGTTAAATGCGCCAATTTGGTCTTTGGAATGTTCAATAATTTATTATCTATTTGATGTTATTTTAGACTAATAACTTTTTATTTGGATCTAATTGAGAGTGAGTTAATGTCCCATAATTTGCTAGTTAGATATTTAGTCCATATTATTTATGTTTTTTGAATTTTATGTAATATGTTGAGTGATTTTAATTATAATTTTTATTTGATGTACTTTAATATTAATTTGTAAAATTATATAAAAAAATAGATGAGAGAAATTAAAAAAGAAAAAAAAATATAAGAATAGGTAAGATAACATAAATAAAAAGAATAGGAAAAAAGAAACAAATCATTTTATATTCTCAAAATTTATGAGTAATATATGGTAGATGTATTAGGCGAATTATACTTAGAAATTTTTATAATGGAAGAGGGTTTTATGATTATGTGATTCATTAAGAAATAATTGATTTGACTTTTAGCAAAATGACTAAGTTATAAGGTGGAAGGATTGGTCTTAATTTGATTAGGTGAAGTTAGTCAAATGAGAAGGTTGATGAGTGAAAGTTGATTGGGGGAACCTTAAAGAGAAGGGGATCAGTAAAGGGTGTGACCAACAATAAGGAGGTCAATAGAGGAGGTTGGAAGTAACATAAGAGGTGACCGTCAAATGATTTGTTGACAATATTTTTTTGTTTTGTGACAAATGGAATCGATAAATGAGACAATTTTATGCTTGTGTGACATGGGGTTGATCCATCCACTACCACTATAACCACTAGGTGCACCACATCTACCCCTAACATGGACACAAGCTGGTCGTGGTTTTAACCAATGACCTCATAATCTTAACATAACATGCTTGGCCAAGTGTTCTATGTGAGAATCTATCAATAGAGCCAAAACCCCGTCAATTTAAGTTATCATCAACAATGGAAATCATAACTATCATTGGTGTCAAAGACATCCAGTTCGATATGTTAATTTTTCACTGTTATATTCTTAACACAATCACTTATTCCAATCAACCTCTAATATAATTCAATCTTCCAACAAAAATAAGCAATTGTAGATAGAACAATAATCAAATACATAATATAAGATAGATAAGAACAATAGAGATACAATATTTGATCAAAGACCAGGGAAAAGCCCCATAAGGGGGAAACCCTTTCAAAATTCTTCTTCTATTAGATTGTTATTAAATGTTCAGCAAATAGATACAAAGTTCAAGTTCATCAACAAAGAGTCAAAGGTCAAATCCTTGGCTATCCCAAATACCAATCCAATATCCAATCAAAGATGAGCCCAAAAAGTCCACACTAGTCAAAAGTCAAATATACAAGTTTAGGTCAAATTCAATAGTAGCAACAACATCCCTAACCAATCCTAGTCAACATTCAAATTAGCCTCCAAAAGGTTTAGTCAAATATTCAAAGAACTCAACATTCTTTCCTTAGTCAAACCATGTCAAAGTATCCTTTGAAAACTCAGTCAAAGGAGAGATCAACAGATCTGCGGTCAACCTTCAACAGATTTTCAGTAAAAATCAACCAAAGTCTATGGTCAAATTAGGTCAACTTTCCCATAAAAGTTTGATCTATTTCCCAATCAATTCGGCCTTCCAAAACAAAGATAAATTCTAAATTTCCAAGTCAAATTGATCTAGTCAAACCAAGTCAAATGCTGGTCAAAGTTGTCCCAACATAAAGTCAACAAACCAAACAAAAATATCCTTCTTCCCTTCACGTGTGAGCTCAGAGCTCTTATTTCAAACATGTACGAACCAATCAAGTCAAGAGAGAGAAGATGATGTGTGTGATGTTGTCTCCAAATGATGTGACATGAGGTGTGTTTATATGAGGTTGATGAGGTGGCTTTTCCTTGCCCATATTGACTTGTACTTTTGTGCACATGAGGATTTCACGTTAAAAATATTATTTTTCCTTGTGCAAATTAAATTCTTCCAAGGGTTTTCCACGAGGTCTTGGATAGACGGTGACCGGGTGCCTTGTTAAGGCACTCCTTGATGTGAAGTCACCGGTTCAATTCCTTGCCCCGATCGGGGTGATATATTTAACATATTGAAGATGTAGTCTTTCCAAGCTTACAAAAAAAAACAAACTCTTGTAAGGACTATTAGGGTCTTCTCAGGATTAGGAAGGCTTCCCAATGGAGGGAATTTCCCCCTGAGCTGCCAAATTTCAACAAGATAAATAGGTCATTGAGACCTAACTTCTTAGTAACAACCCCTCAAGCATGTAAATGGTAGTTAGGTCGATTTTTACATGAATTTATTCTTGTTATAGGAAATTTTTTAAAGAAAAATAATATTATAAAGTTGTTTTGTTTAAATATTGAAAGTATAGGATTGTCACAGTTGGCACATGGGTCATACCTAATGAGGATTCTTACAATAAATAGATGAAAGGATTATTTTTATGATGACATTTAAACTTAACAAAAAATGTTAGGCATGTAAGAGAGTTTTTTGTTGTTGAGTAAATGCATATTTTTTATTTTTACGTGCAAAATGAGGATATATTGTTCTCCTTTGTGTGAATATTTCAATAGTGGGAAGACCAATCGTAACTTAATTTCAACTAGTAGCGGGGATAGCCATCACTAGCTATTATCCACAAATTTGAGCTAAATCATCACCATTATTAAAAGAAAACCACATCACCTAAAATAACCCATTGATGGTCTGCCCGGGTAGGCTTCCACTCCTACCAGATGCCTCCAGATCCCATGACTTTAATATGTTTCCTTATATTCTTGGAAGATGAGGTATTAGCCAAGAAAATATAATTTTAGGTCATATTGCAAGACCAATCTTTTGTGTGGCTTTCCTCAAACAAGTATCTCTTCTTTTTAGGAAAGTATTTTTTTTTTTAATGTTGAGACATTTTATTTTTTTTCTATCAATTTAGATTTTGCATCACCATAACCAGAAGAATATTAATTTAGTGGAGTTTAGTTTCATGACATTGGGAATGATTATAGACCAATTGAACAACTAAGCTCTAATGTTGAGGAAGGCTTGTAATGTGCATATTGTGAAGAAACTTTTCTTATTTTGTAGAGTATTTTGTCTCGATTTCACCATGGAAGGTGGGGAATAAGATATCAGAAAGAGTTCATCCCTAACATAAAAGATTTTTATATTGTTATCATTCAAAAGGAGGAAAATTGTAGCTCGGGAAGAAATTTCCCATAATTCCTTTAAAATTTCAGATTTAAGAACTTGTATATCTATTCAATTAGATACAAAAAGAGTTCACAAAAAAATCTATTACCTATCACAATCAATATCTCATCGGAGTTATTTTGTTGTTAACTATTTTCAGATCTACAAACTTCTATACACACTTAGATTTTCACCATAATAAAAATCATCTTCTTTTGTGAGACATTGATTAACTCCAACTACAATATGAAGACATGTACTCTCACTCTTAAATTCTCATTTTTCTTCTTTTGTTTACTCTCACTGAGTTTTCTATTGAAGTTTGTGATTGGTATTGAAAATGCTCTCTCTTCTGTTAAATATGTTATTTTCTTGTGTTGTTTTCCCCTTTACATTATTTTGTATTTAGTTGTCAATATTTTGTTTTAGTTCCCTCCTTCAACTTCAACATGAACATTGAGTCTACCCTAAATTTTCATTTTATACATGAAACTATATTCCTTATTTAAAAAAAAAGAAAAGAAAAGAAAAATTGCACATGCCTCTACTCAACCCTTAAGAGGGATGGAACATAAACGTTGAATTGAGTGGATACATTCTATCCTCAAAAAAAATAGTAGCTACATATAGTTGGTTTTTGATATTAGTAGTTTCATAAGTTTTATTACTAAAATAAGATTAAGTCGAGATATACAAAAAAATACCTTGTCTTAATGAAAAACACGTATCCTACTTTTAGTTTTGACGTATCCTACTTTTAGTTTAGTTTTGTGATTAAATGTGAGTTTGGTTTTTTTGTTTGACTTTTTTTTTTTATATAAATGAGTAGATTTGGTATTAAATCTATGTCCGTTCACAACAAATACACAAAATATTACATTTCCAGTTTCTTATATTGATATACAAATTTCCCAAAAACCTATTACATGGAGATACGTCATTTCAAAAAACTTGCAAAACCCCAAAAAGACCAAAAAAAAAATGCCTATAGCGAGCGATCTTCTACATGCACATTAGGCATTTTCAGTTGGCTTCTACATGCACATTAGGCATTTTCAGTTGCAGGCCTACTGAGATCGATGCCTATCTAGATCCTCCTGGAGTCGATCTTGACCTATATTATTATCTTTTTTGAGCTTGAGGTCTATTATTAAATCTTGGAGCGCGTCCACTTCATCTTCTAGTCGTGAGATCAGATGTTGGAGGGTCGTGATTTTACCAGTTTGTTCAAACAATTGACATAATTTAACTTGCAAGTCATAATCAACCCTCTGTAAGGATCCGTGAGAAGACATACAGTGGGAACAAGGGCTCATTGTCGATGAAGTCTCAGAGTTGGAGTCGTCATTCATGGTGATATGCGGGCAGAGACTGTGGGAGCAACACAGTGCATGAGAAAATGGAACCGACCTTCCCGAGAATGTGACACAAAGGTGGGAATCCATAAAAAAATGACAGGGGAGACAAGATTGTGAAGGCAAATTTCCAATTGATGATACTCTGGTCATAAATTGCATCGTTATGGGCCAATATATTTCTTTCCAGGACTCCAAAATCAAATATAATCAATTGAAAGTGTAAAACCCCAATATGGACAGTCTTCGTTTGAACCAAATTATTCTTTAAACTACCAGAGAGAGAGGAACTAAGAATAGTTGGAGGGGCACCCGAGAGAGTATCAGACCATTCTAAAAAACCATAATTAGAATGCAAAGCGACGAAATAGGAGCCTACCTCATAGGGGTTTCCATCTGAACCTTGTCTGCTATTAATGACCAAATTGGAAACTGGAAGCTCATAATTACCTTGAAGCAAAATCCTGGCTCGAGTCAATTTGGGAGACCAAGCAGTGTCTGCCATTAATGACCAAATTGGAAACTGGAAGCTCATAATTACCTTGAAGCAAAATCCTGGCTCGAGTCAATTTGGGAGACCAAGCAGTGCCAGAGTTGATTGAAAACCAAAGATATTTTTTCACCAAATTTCCCACGAACAGGAGTGTCGAGCCCACAAGTGAACTATCCAAAGGATAAGCGGATGGAATCTGATACAAAGGAACACTTCACAGAGCTTCCTGAAAGATGAAAGCATGGACACCATAATGAAATTCAGGAACAAAGAAATATAAAAATTAACGGGCCTCAAAGGTGGCGAATCGGTCCAAGAAGCCAATTCAGGAGCCAGAGAAAAGTCTAATTTATCTCTCACTCCCCTGCTTAACTACATAATTCTCATCATTCCACCATTAAATTTCCAAGTACTGCTTCCAAATAAAACATCATTGCCCGAAGCGGAGGTAATTTCCAAGACCTGGGAAGATAAATGAAATAATAACAAGCATGAAAACATGAGGTAGCATTATGCGCATTATAGTGGGCTCTGTGTGATGCCACGTCAAGGGGAAGCCATATTTTCTCATATAACCTTAACATTAAGTCTACGGGGATCTTAGAAAGGAAAAGGAAGGTGGCGCACTAGGAATAAGGGGGACGGGGGGAGGAGGATTAGGGAGAAAGGGGGGATGGGAAAATAAGGGAGAGGGTGTATAGGGATAATTTCAAAAGAAAATCATAAAAGGGATAGGAAGGGAAATACCAAAAACCAAGAGTCATGGAGCTTTAAGGGATGGGGCAAGAACAATTTGAGTCATTGATTTCAAGCTTGGTCTCTTCTATAGAGAAGGATTTATTTGCTTGTGAATCAACATCTACATTATTAATTTTGAGAATATGATAGAATTCTTTGGAATGGAAGGCCTCTACCAGTCCTATGATTCTTTGGAGCACCAGTGCTAGAGAATTATCCTTTGTGTTGCCTTCCTTAATGAGATAATGGATTGTGCTTAACGAGTCTTCTATAATAACGACGTCTTTGGTTCCTTTGTCGTTAGCAATACGTAACCTTTGTAGAAGGCCATACATCTCAACCTTATTATTGGTTTTCTTTCCGAGGCTCCATGCAAATTTGATTTCTATTATTCTGTTGGGATTGAGTAATATCCCTCCCCCTCCTGCCACCCCTCCCTTTGACATTTTAGGATAAACATAACAGTTTAATTTTTTCCATATTAATATGTTTCCTTTGAATGCCAATGGATTCCCACAAATTTATTTGTTTTTTTCTTCATGTTACTTGAATTTATTCTTACAAAAAGGGGAATATAAACCTATTCTCTATAAATCATATTGTGACAATGAGGTTTGGTTAGGGTATACAAGGTATATATTTCAATGTAAGTTACATATGAAGATAAGAAAATTCTCATATTGGTTGTGATGTATTGAGATTTCGATTTGACATATATAACCATTTCATTTGTAATGTAGCTAATTTGATGGGGATTTAAATTAGGAATTAATGGAAGAGTTATCTAGTTGAGTTAGGGAGAGAGGTAGTGGAAATGGTGGCATACTCTTGCTAAAGACATAAAATCCATCACCCTAACTATCATTTTCACAAACATAAATCAGGGGCTTGTGTTGAACAAGCATGAAACACCATAACTCATTATTTCACTTGTATTAAGCTACGAACAATGCCAAAATTCAAACCAAAAATGTTATAATTTTGTTTGAGAGATAAGAACCATCACTGAAGTTATCACCATCACAAGAGGAAATTATGGGTTTTTTCAAACAATCATAAAAATTCAAATTGCATTGTTTCATTTATCTTAATATATGGCCATTGTCACAATTTATATAAAATGTTAAAGATTTGGAAATCAAAGAGAACTAGTGAAAGTGAAAGGGGTTTTCCCATAAAACTAGAAAAAAAATCAACCTCTTATGAAGCCCAGGAGTGAGTGGCACAATGCCCATTTCATTGAAATCTACATAATACACACTTCAATCAGACAACAAATTTTGCTTGTTTCTAACAACAAGATCATCATTGTTCCTTAATATACCATATTTGCATCTAGCAAACCCTTACTAACCCAAAACCCATTTTCAAGTTTTGAATTGAATAAAATTTGAACCCAAACCCCTTGTTTTTCCTATCCATATTTTCCCACTCCGTAATTTGTTTAGTTTAGCATGATGCTACATTAACTTATTGACATAATCAATTCTGTTAAACACACACATGGTAAACAAGAAAGTAAACACACAAGGAGAAAGATAAGCATGAGTTATCTTATTATTCACCATAGATGTACATTTATAATACAATGGTGTGACTCTTGAATTCCACATTCCAAGGTCACTTGGACTCCTTTTTTCCATTCGGCTTCCACACCTACCCATATAGGATTATGTGTCCAACATTCCCTCCTTAATCCGAAGGGGAATGTGTGAGTCCAAGAAGAGAGTTGTAATACAAATCTGCAAAGTATGCATGGCAGCACTTAGGCTGAATCAACTCTCTGAAATTTTGGCATAAAGAGGTGGTTTAAGGATGACCACCAACACTGGAACACTTAGTGTAGTTCCCGGAACTCTTCTAAATCTGGCAAGAAGTTGAGGGATTCTGCTAGAGGAAGTGTCCCTCATATTTGAAGAGGGAGACCTTCAACCTAGAAGAAGGGAGGTCTACAACCTGTGATGGTTTAAGGATGACCACCAACTTTGGAATACTTGATTCATTTCCTGGAACTCTTCCAAAACTGGCAAGAAGCTGAAGTCTTCTGCTAGAGGAAGTGTTATGAATTCTTTGAAGAGGAAGAATATGAACCTCGCATAGATGGTTTAAGGCTGTCCACCAACCAAAGGAATTCTCATGGGCATCCGTGTCTCTGGTTACAACTCTAAATCTGGAATGATAAGTTGTGGCTCAGGCTCGCTTGAACTGCTGTGTCTCTCTCTACAAATCTAAATTTGGAATGAGAGATTGTGGCTCAGGCTCACTTGATGTGGCTTCAAAGCTTGTAGATGACCACCATTCCCCCCCTTGTCAGGTACAAGGTGAGATGATGGTGAAAACTCAACTACAATATTGTTCAATATTCTAGAACAAGTTTTGACATATGACTTAAACATCTTGCTGTTGATTCCCATTGCCAAGAAGCGATCCATCTAAGATGAATCTTTTTTCTTGCAGGAGGCTTGTTTCTGAAGCATCTGTGTGAAGAATGGGTGTGCCGACCACAGTGCTTGCATGGGTGAAGATAAAAAAATGATCTTTCATATGGCCAACACGATCACAATGTTGGCATTTTCAATTTGTTGTTGTTGCTTTGGAAGAGGAGTAGGATCTGGAACAGTTGTAGGTGCACTATCATGAAGAAATTCGGCACTCTGAAATTTGATGGGCTTGGATTAGTCTGAAATATGAAAGGACAACTCCTTGTCATATCTAAGACCTGTTCTGTGCTTATTATGGACAAGCTCTTCCCAAGGTATGATGATGGGCTTGGGAAGCGAATGCTGAATTTCGACACCTGCATACAGATATGCTTTTGAACTAAGCACTGAATTTGAATCGACTGCAAAATTATTGACTTGTTGCTTATAGGAGTCTATTTCAAATTTATGAATAGAAACAAGTTCAAAATGATGACTCCGCTGCTGTAATTCTTCTTGTTGAAGCTGAGATTCCAACTTCAAAAATTTGTATTTTATTTTGCATTTTGCAAGCAATTTTTAATGTTAAAAAGAGTTTCCTTGCTAACTTTTACCATCCCATCAATATTGGAGAGTGTTATAGTAGTCAACAACTCTAATATTCCATCGATTTTGGCCATTGTTTCAGCAAAAAAATAAAGGCTGAACAGTCTTATTGGAGGTTGTAGCAAAGGCTAGACGAAGAATATTGAAGATTCTAAAAATTTGCAGAATACGAGTTGTGTACCCAACTATCATACAATACTAGTTGTGTACCAAACCACAATGCTATATCTACAAAGCTTATGAACTCCTTTAAACTCATGCTCCAACACTTAACTCATGCTTCAACACATATAGACCATAAATGAACCCAACAATGCACATGTATACTTCATCATGGATTTTGTTAAACATATATGGCTACTTTTTAAAAAAACACTAGCATATACACCATTCACCATATATATTATACTCCATACATAATACTAACTCACTCCAATCAAACTTCATATACGTGCCAACCAAAATTTTCAACAAATTTTAATAGCATACCGTTCTTAAAGGAGCATATACGATGGTGTTACAATGCTTCTGTTACGATGCCAATAGAGTGATCTTCTCTTGATTTCAAATGAGGCCAGGCAAATAGAACGAAACACCTAAATACATGCAAAAGGAAATATTCGTTCAATCTCAATTTAAAACCAGCCAAAATCAGTACAATCTCTGTACCAATATTTTACCACTCCAAATAATCTATCTTTATATTTGTTCCCTAAACCTTTTGGAATGTCGAATTAAATATTAAGAGAAGCCCATTGAGCAACCCGTAGCTGTTGCAAATACGGCGGCGGAGAATTTAGATAATATTGCGGCTTCTGAAGTTTCAAAGGAACCCGAAGTTCAAAGTGGATCGACAGAAATTGTGCGGGATGGGCCTCATCCCAATGACGCTTCATTTTCTCAATTTTGCTCACTTGTTTATTGCACAGGTATTCATCGTAAACAAGCCCAACTTATCAAAGGCAGAGGGAAATATTACAGAGAATGCATATAGTAATATTTGGTGATTTTGTTTTGATAGATCCAACAAGTTTGAGGACGATCCACCTTATTTCTGGCTGCCAAAATATATTATGCCGACAACACTGTTGGGTAATGCTGATAAGAGATGTCATGGAAGAAATCGTCAGAACGAATGGAAAATTAAACACAATCTTCATTCATTCCAAGAAGTTGTCACAAGTTGGCTTCCCAACTCACATACAACTCTTGGGTTGTTACTCTCGAGTTTCCTATCCACGAGCTTTAGCTTACACATCTCACAGTTCTTGGTAAATAGTTTGTGATGGGTGATGCAGTGAGGCAACTCGAGGGGGCCACACAACACGTAGCAAGGAGGCCAAGCTGTAGTGGGGAGGCCACACAACAATGGTTGAGGGAGCAGAGCGGAACGCCAAGGCTGAGCTCAGGAGGTGTAATTCCCAGGAGAGCCGAACACCGAGGACGTAACTCGTAGGATATGGGAGTGTTGAGACTGAGTAGGTAGAGACTCATCGAGCAGTGAGTATGAAAAGGAGAGGGAGGCCACGATGGAGGTGTGGAAGAAATGACACTTCAGAGGCCCTCGTTTTCCTATTTCTCCTTCATTTCGTGTGATACCTTTGAGTCGCGTGTCTGTCCAACTTCTCTGCAATTTTCAATGTAGAAATGACAGTTATATGTGGGAGTTACAAGGCAGACTCATTTCCGTTGGGAAGTCCACAATGAGAGGGGATAGTAATGTGCAAAGTTTGCAGTGGGATAGTAACATTTCTGCAATATGCAGAGGACAAAGGTGACAATCTGCAGCCAAAATAGAGCAGTGTTTTAGAAGGGCAGGTGGGGGCATTAAAACTAGAGTAGATGTGTCAGTCTACAAAGATGCTAAATAGAGGCAAAACTGATATGCTTAAAAACGCCTAGGGCTTGCAGGTTTACACAGGCCACAAAAGCAAGTGGCTCACACTAGAGCAGGGCGAGATATCGCCCGCTCTGATACCATGTTAACACACGTATTGTAAATACACACATTAGCTCCGATACCATGTTAAACACACGCATGGTAAATAAGAAAGTAAACACACAAGGATAAAGATAAGCGCGAGTTATCTTATTGTTCGCCATAGATGTACATTTATAATACAATGGTGTGACTCTTGGATTCCACATTCCAAGGTCACTTGGACTCTTTTTGTCCATTTGACTTCCACACCTACCCATATAGGATTAGGTGTCCAACAAATTCTTAAACTCAAATCTTCCTATTCACTATTTTTTTTCATTTTCTCTCTATTTACTACAGTAATATCCACATTTGCCTTGATGTATTCTTCATCAAACCAAAACTTATTTTTTTCCAAATAACTCTTTACTATGCAATTTAAATTTTTCTTCTTCATATACGTTCATTTGGAAATGTGTTTTTTTTTTTTTTTCTTTAAACAAAATGACTACCTCCTTTCATTGCATATAAATAGTTGTTAATCATAAATGATACCAAACATAAAGCTTTACCTTAATACTTAATCATTTGTAAGACCAATATTTTAATACTTTATTCATAGACCTTAATCAATGAGTCCTCTATTAATTATTCATAAACCATTCGACAATTTTTTTCAAATCATGTATCGGTTTATTACACATCTTCCTACGCCCTTGCTATGCTTAGTGCAGAGGATACACGGCTTAATTTACACCTTACATTAAATTTAAGAATGAATATTTATGTATCTTAACGCCTGCCACTGCCAACTATTGTCACATCACCTTCCATTAAATGTGAGTTAGAATGGGAACTTCCACCTGTGATGGGTGTGAAATCAACCCACCACCTTCACCTTCTCTCTCACGTGAAAACCCTCGTATATTAATCGAGGAGTCTTTAGTGCGACTTTTTGAAGGCTTTTACGGTGGCTTTTTACGGTGTAATTTCTCTAAAATTCGGCAGTAATTTATTGAAAAGAGAAGTTTGATTGCTAACTTGCACAATTGAAGTGCCCTAGGGGTTTTTGAGGGTGAAGAATCCATATATAGAGTCAAAAAACCAGTTTAAATAACAAAAACTAAGATTTTACCTCAAATTTTTTCACCGGATTCCAGCACTTGAAACTCCAAAAATTCGCACTTAAGACAAATCATATATTAATCATTTTTCCCACTTAAAATTAAATTATAACCCAAAATAAATAAAAACAAGTTCCTTGACTCGAGTGATGGAAAATTTTCCATCTCTTTTACCCTCCATCTGCACCTTCATTGTTTTCTACTTGAAAGGTAACCCACCATGGTTGAGGAGAAGTTGTTACCATAGTTGGGGCAAACATTGCTCACAAAACATTCCTTAACAAGGCCTGGAAGTCAATGTTAAGCTTTCAAGATCTTAAGACAATTAAAATTAAATATGTTTTAAATATTTATTTATAAGCAACCTAGATCCATATTAACTCTAGATCTATCAAGGGACGAGAGGGATCAAATATCTCAAGGTGCAAACCTTTTTTTTGAGTGCAAAACTTGAGGAAAGACTTGCACATCAAGAGATTTGATCCCTCTCGGTGCATGATAGATCAGGAGTTAAGATAGATCTAGGTTGGTTTTAGTCGTGTATGGCCAAGGAAAATCTTAGATCGATAATATGAGGAACATATGATTAATTTTATCAATAATATATAAATACGTCTAATATTAATATAACCATTTTAAATATGCTAAATATGTCTTAGAATTATAGAGTCATTTTAATTTAAAATTTTCTTAGTTACCTCAGTTTTTTGAGATGATAAATATTGTAAAATAGCTTTAATAATGAAAAATGATGAAATAAAACATTTGAACGCAAAGCGGCAATTTAATAATATTGAATGATAGAAAATGTAAATAATAAGAATGTAGTCAAATACAAATAGTCTTCATTGTGCTCAATATAAAACTATTTTCTTTTACAATTCTTAATGTCACCCTTGTTAGTTTTGTCATCTGTTCATATAGATTATATGAAAAGGATAGTTGGAATCATAAACCATTTAAATATTTAGCTCAAGTTGTTGTATTAAACATCATACTTTGTCTCTCTTGCTCTCCAATATTAATAGGTTTAATTACTATAACACAAAAATAAATATACATTGTCAATAAGTTTTTGGGCTTACAAAGAAATCAATGGACACTATTAATCTAATAACTTTAAAATTAATGTACTGTCATACATCCAATTACATCAAATCATAAATCAACATATACATTGAAATCAAAGCATCTAATGCAAGAAATCAAAGAAGATTAGAAAACAATATATACACTGAAATCAATGCATCTAATGGAAGTAATAAAATACGATTAAAATCAACATCTACACTCAAATCAATGCATCTAGGAAAATAGAATTAAAAACCAACATCTACACTAAAATCAATGCATCTAGTGAAAGAAATCAAATAGGATTAGAAATCACCATCTACAATGAAATCAATGCATTTAGTTCAAGCAATCAAATAGGATTAGAAATCATCTAGATTGAAATAATGCATCTAGTGCAAGCAATCAGATATAATTAGAAATCAACATCTACATTGAAATTAATGTATCTAGTGCAAACAATCAAATAGGATTAGAAATCACCATCTACACTGAAATCAATGCATTTAGTGCAATAAATCAAATAGGATTAGAAATAATTTACATTGAAATTAACACATCTAGTGCAAGTAATCAAATTTCACTAAAAATCAACATCTATACTAAAATCAATGCATCTAGTGCAAACAATCAAATAGGATTAGAAATCACCATCTACACCGAAATCAATGCATCTACTGCAAGGAATCTTCTTCCCTGCCCCCCCCCCCCCCATATATATCTATATCTCACTCCATCTCTCCTTCTTTGTCTCTTTGTCACATCCCACAAAACACACACACACACTCTCTCCATATCTATCAATATCTTTGTCCCTCTCTCCTTATCTCCATCTATCTATTCTTTCTCTTCACCTTCCATCTATATCTCCGTCTCCCTTTGTCTATCTATATCAACCCCAAAACCTACACTCTATTTTTCCAATCTATCTATCTATCAACCCCTCCTTCTTTCCCTCTCTCTCTCCACCTTTCACTCTCTATTTCTTTATTCTTACCTCCCTCTCTGCCCCCCTCCATCTCTCCCTCCTTCTCTACATCTCTCCTTATTTGTCTCTTTTTCTCACCCCCAAACATACACACCCTCTCTCCATCTCTCTGTTGTCACTCCCTCTCTATGTCCAGTACTCACTCTCTATCTCTTTCTTCTTCCCTCCCTCTCTCCCCCTCCAACTCCATCTCTTTATCCCTCCCTCTCTCCTCCTCTCTTTCAAGTCCCCTCTCTTTTCCTTCCTTTCTCTCCCTTTCTCTTATACCTCCCTCTCTCTTCCCCCATCACTCTCTCTCTCTCTCTCTATCCCCCTACAATCCTCTCTCTTCCCCCATCACTCTCTTCCTCTATCTCCCTTTATCTCCTGCCTCCCTCTATGCCCCCCCTTGCTCTCTCTCTCTCTCTCTCCACCCTCCAATCCTCTATCTTCCCCCATCACTCTATCTCTTTCTCCAACTATGTTACTATCTCCCTCCCTTTCTCCTTCTCTCCCCCCTTGTCTCCATCACTCCTATGCCTCTTTATCTTACCCCTAAACATACACACACTCTCTCCATCTCTCCCTTGTCACTCCCTCTCTCTCAATGTCTCACTCTCTATACCTTTCTTCTTCCCTCCCTCTCTCCCCCTCCAAATAAATATCTCTATCCCTCCCTCTCTCTTCCTCTCATCCTTCCTCTCTCTCCCTTTCTCTCCTACCTCCCTCTCCCTTCTCCCTTCTCCCTCTCTCTCTCTCTCTCTCTCTACCCTCTAATCCTCTCTCCTTCTATCTCTCCCACCTCCATCTCTATGTCTCCCTCCCTCTATTACCCTTCTCTACCTCTCTCACTCCTCTCCCTCTCTCTCTCTCTCTCTTCATTTCTCCTCTCCCCTCTCCTTCAGTTTATCTCCATCTCTCCCTTGTCACTCCCCTTATTTCTCCACCTCTATCATATGTCTTTGTTCTTCCCTCACATATATATCTAGAGTTAATATATATATATATAACCAATTTAATATTGTATTAATCTAAAGTTATTAAATTTAATAATATTAATATTATAATATATTAATATGAATATTATATTTAACAATAATAATAATATTAATAATAATTTAATATTAATGTTACGGTTAATAATGTTTTTTTTGCATGGTATCAATAATAATTTGGTCCATCGTATTTGGGCCATAAACTACTTATATAATTAGATGTTGATTTCTAATCCTATTTGATATATTTTTATTTATTTACCTTACCTCTTTATACCTATTTTATATTTATTTATATATCATACCTCTTTTATAAATATGGTATTTGGCCCATAGGATTCACCTAAATAAAACATTTTTTTGAGTATTTGTAAATATAGAGGTTTATGGAGTAAATATAAAAAGAGGTTTTATTTATTTACCATACCTCTAGTTAATTTTTTTATCTATTTATTTACCAAATATTTTCTTGAATGTTCGTAAACCTATTCATATTTTAAGTTTATATTGTTTAATTTTTTTTTTTAAATTTAAAATTGTTTATTTATATGGTTATGTAAGTTATTAAGTATAAAAAGATGTTTTATTTATTTACCATATCTCTAGTTTATTTATGTTTTTATTTATTTACCATATCTTTTCTTGAGTGTTCGTAAACCTATTCATATTTTAAATTTATACTGTTTAAATTTATTTTAAATTTTAAAATGTTTATTTATATGGTTATGTAAATTATTTTTTTAAGCCGACATTATTTAGATTTTATTGTTTAAATTTTCTTTAGTTTTTTTTATTTTTATTTTGGCTTTCGACATACTTACACATCGGGGTCATACTGGGCTGAAGAATGCCCCTCTCAGTGCAATAAATTAATTTTTGAGTTTATTTAATTCTGAAATAAATATAATTTTAAAAGTAAAATAAAATCACTAAATTTATTAAAAATAATTTATTGCTTTGTATAGTATTAAATAATAATTTTTTACCTTTGATTAAGATGTTGGACGAAGTGATATAGGAGGTTGGGTTACCTACTATCTTAGTGCCTCCCACAACATTTAAGAGAGAGGTGGTGTGGCCAAAACGCCCCATGCATTACACATGTGAAACACTCCTCCCTAACTCATTACTATGAAAAACTTTCTTTTGTTCAACTGCTCTACAAAGAGAAACTTTTCTCTCTGGCTTTTATGGTATGTTGGGGCTCCTTCCCCACCGTAGGTGAGACTTTTCTCTTGGTTATCTGGCAGTGGCGGGCTTGCACACTGCAAGAATTTTGTTTAAGCAGAATTTAACTCACTATTATTTCTCAAGGTGAGGTCGCCTAATGTTGACAATGTTGAAGAAGTGACTTGTGCTTACATGCAACCCAATTTGGCTTCTACGTCTGGAGGGACCTGTTACTCGCATGGAAAGTTGAGTAATGGACTAGTAAGTGCCTCTGGGGGCATTGAGGCGACCTTATATGAGAGTTTGTGGATTTCTTTAAAGCTTAAGCCCTGCAACTGTGGGTGGCACCATCCTGCCCTCCACGTAAGAGAATTCGACAGCTTGGGAATAATTGACTAGACACATTAGGGTATTGTCTTCTCCATCTGGCTCAATTCTTTTCTTGTATGGATATGTGTCTCTTTGGTGCAAGCTTGTGAAGTGTAATGAAAAATATATGCTAGGGTTTGGATTCTAATCTAATCTAATAAGAATTGTCATTTAAAGTAAATGTTAGTCTATCAAAAGCAGTTGATGAACTAGTTATCTCAAGACAAACTTGGTTCTAAAACGTCATAGATTCTCATAACCATGTAGATAATCATGATAAAAATCTAACAAAATCTTTTTGAATATAAATGAAAAATGTATAACTGAGTTTGTAATTGCAAGCAATGATTTCTATTCCCTCGGACGATCTATTTGATTAGCATTCATTGCATTGATTCACACACACATTAATTTAGAATTGTGAAAATTAAATGCATCAAATAACAAGCAATTCAATGAAATTTCTAAGGTTTAGTTATCAATCATGTTCCTAAAGAATCCATGAATTACTAAAACTCAAAACTTGTATACTATTTTTTTTCCAAAGAAAAAATCGAACAATCTATTGAGAATATATAAAGTTACATAGTAAAAACTTGTATACTAGTTGTAAGTCATCATTAAAACTATAAATTGTTATTATACTATGAAAAAGAATTGGCAATCCAATTAGAACAAAATCTAATTTGCAGGAAAATCAAATGAAGGGAAACTTCGTTAAAATCATTCAAATGAAACGCAACAAGCGTCCAGACATAAGGGGACCTTCCTGGTTGGGTTGCACGCGCTAGTGGAAAACTCAAAACTTTGTGTCTATCAACCCAAATCAACTCATAAAAAACACATTCATACATAAGAATGATAATCAATTGTATTTATTAATTGCAGAATGTTTCTTCACATATAATACTTTTGACACCCCCCACTCCATCCCCCCTTGATCTGAAATTAAAATTGAAGGTTTCATATAAAGCTTTGCATGCTAGTTTATTTCTTATGGGAAATGGATCAATATTACGAAAGCACACAAACTAAGTTAAATTTTTCAGATTTTAACAGTGAAAAATAGAAAACAATAAGCATCACAAAACAACAATTTGATGACGGAGTTCACCCCTCCTGGGCTACATCTTCGGGTTCAGCTTCCAATGTTGGCCCTTTAAATTATATGCTCAAATGTGTAATTATATCAACATCCAATGCTCCAATTGTAAAAATAACACTGCCATTGTGTCTAGAACACCCAAAAACCCTTGTGTAGGGTCTTCTTGGGCTCAAAAAGGCTAAAAAATGGCCAAGTTAGGCCTCCTTCTTCATTTCTTTGCTAATTTTTCTGAAAATTCATCCCTAATTTTATGAATTGAGGAGATTCAAGCATCGCTGGAATTAGGACGATGAGATCTATGATTTGGCACTAGTTTGGGGAGAATTTGAGCACTTTTATTTTTTGAGCATATTTTTGATCCCTTGGATCACCCCCCCCCCCCGCTTTCATAAAAGGAAATTAGAGTATTTATAGATTTTCAACACAATAAAAAACTCAAATTTTCATTGCTCTAATTCAAGACATAAGACCTTAGTAGATTGAGTTGAAGATGAGATCAATAGTATATTTTTATGGATCTTAGATCAAAAGATAGGCCAATATATGTGTTGGAGAGGGAAATCCCCTCTGCGGACAAAGGCGATCCCACTAGCCCTAGAGTGGGTCTAGCCACAAACGAGACAAGCTATAACATTGATTCCTCGTTAACGAATGGACGAAGATTCGATAGATGACTTACCAGAGTTCCTACGCTGTTGTTGTCGTCGGAAAGAGTGGCTGACTCTCGCTCCTAGTTTGACATATCACAATCCGCTCGCCTTCACGCTCGGATACCTGCACACACACAAGAAACTACGACGGTATACAACATGCTATTTCACATTCATAACTATCAGTCAGTCGAAGAAGACTAAATCAATTGCATTAAATAATCAACATAACACAATGATGGAACCAATACCATAGTTGAGTATATTAATGAAAGAAAGGAAGAGTACAACCAAGCTTCGACGTTGCGGTCTCCTCCAACAGGGTTCTAGCAGAGCGCATCTCACAAAGGCTCGTCGAGAATTCAGATGAGGTTCTCTCTACGGGATTCTCCTTGGTTCTACCTTCTTTATAGCAATTACTCAACTATAGTATCTCTTCTCCAAGTTCAACTTCTCGGCTATATGTTCAGCTAGCTTTGTAAAGGGAGAAGGCCTGTTTATATAGAGGGAGAGGGAGAGGTTAGGATCCCTATAATCATGGAAGCGAGTCCTATCTTCAAAGAGTGTTCCATGGGAGGTAAAAAACCACTACCTAAAGAGAGATATCTATGGCTTATCGACTTTAACCACTTCTAATGAGTCATCCCTGAGGTAGTTAGAGGGAAAATTTTGCCTATATTTATTAAAAAAAATTCCTAAAACAGCTAGCGCGGGCAATACATAGAGACAGAACGTCAGGTGGCGCGGGCTCTAGTGAAAATATTCCTTATTGGCGCGAGGGGTGAATTGACTACCCGCGCTAATGCCAAAACATAGGTTTTTGTGTGCTTTTTGAGGAAATGTTCAACAGGAGAAATGATGTCCTTATGCTGAAGGATGCAAAGAAGGTATTTGCAGAGTTTTACATTGCTCATAGGTCACGGGAAAGATCCTCCAATATGCGAGACGGGGGATTGTAGGGACGGTGACAAAATGCTGTGTAATAGATGCCCCCTAAAGCATAAGGTCTGAGAGAGAGGGAGGGGTGAAATGCTTTATGAGAATGCATTCGACCCAAACACTGATGTCGGAAGACCTGCAAGTACAAGTACAACTGATACTTCTGATACATGACATGTGGCATGGGTGCAACCATCCATAATAGAGTATATAAATAGTAATATCCGAGGTATGGACACAGCCATCCAACAATAGGGATCAACAAACAGACTCATGTATGGTCGCAGCCATCCAATCAGAAGAGTCATGTAATAAGTCATAGTAATCCACAACGAACCCGCTGCCTGGATTTCATCAGACAAAACCCAGGGTCTTGTGCTCCATCTCGACCCGAACAAAGTACAAATTCGAGCATGCGAATATGTGAGCTGAAGTCGAACATGCAAGAAAATCGTCTGATTACCAGCCAATGATGAAAGCCGTTAACAAACGTGAGAGAAACCACCAATAATGACAATGGATCTCAAGGTACGAAAGGTACAATCCACGGAATGTGAACAATGATCTGACGTCGAACACTCACAGAGTTAGTCGATCAAAGACCAGTGATGTGGACCTTGTGTCGAATGCGAAGAACCTGCCATTGAGGCATGCAGGCTCTAAGGTACCTGAAGGGAGTCTCTAGATCAACTTCCTGGATAATGAGCTGGAGTCGATAGGAAGTGACCTAATTGAAGGTGGGCCATAATGTTTCCCACATCATCAATATGAGACAGAGGAATGTGATATTTGTGAATCAAGACCAACAGAGAATCAGAGGGAGGTTGAAAACTTCAGAGGCAAACTTCTCTTGAACATATCGGCGGCACGACACCGGATTTGGCAGTATTTGACATCAAGGGATCTAAGGTCATGGTGACGTGGAAAAGAGTAGATAAGCAGTCAAAAGAGATTACCCAAACTTATGGAGGCAAACAAATAACGAGATGAGATGTCCCCAACTCGACACGAATGTAGACAAGTGCCATTTTCAAGAGCAACATACTACCAACACAACTACAATGTGGTTCCATTTCCCCCCACCATTTCCGGCGAGTACCCCAATTATTTTTGAAAAAAAGCTTGAAAGGGATAGCATGTGCTTGTGATGTAAGTTTTTCCTTTGGATAAATCCAACCTAGTACATTTTACGAGCCCTAGGAAGGAGGAACTTGAGTAACGTCACACTGATGGAGTCCAACATCATAAATTTTTAATGACTTTGACAAAGGGAGAACTCTACATATTTTCATGTTTAGAGTGTATGAAAAGAAAGCGGAAAATAAAAATCCAGCAGTCCCTTCTCGTAAATAGTCTCATAGATCCAAAAAGGTAGAAAACTTTGTCTGAGAGAACCTCTTAGTCGTGATAGGCTAAGGTATTCCTTTTTCGTAATTAATCTATCCCAGCCCGAAAAAGGGGTAAACTTATACTAGGTAGATATCGTTTCGCAGCCAATTTAATGAGTTCAAAATGACAAACGTCTCGACAATATTTTCAGTTTTAGAGAGTCAGAAAAGAGCTGAAAGTTGACTCTTCCTAGAGGAACGAGTGGTATAAAGGGTAGCAACTAGTTTCGGTAATGGTGGAACTGCTCAGAACAAGTAAAGGTTAAGAGGCTGGCTAACAAGACCACTCATCGCAGCGGTTCCTCAAGAATGGGTAAAACAACCAAGTGAAGGCATATGATCGGCCAAACAGATAGTGACGGTGGAATGAGAAAACCAAGGTTCATCTGGAAAAACAGGTTGATAAAATGGCAATCACGAGAGGTAAAATGGGAATGGTTTCATTTTTACACAAGCTTGAAATCAGGAAACTCTGCTTGAAGTTGGTTTCATTTTTTACACAAGCTTGAAACAACACTAAACTATGCTTGAAAAACGGGCATGCCCCCAGCATGGTGACTCAATTCGAGGTACATGCCCCCCAAGCTTCAGTCCATATGTAATGAACGAAAAGTAGGTGGAGTGAAGGTTCAAGTTATGAGATCAGAGAAAGACTCGACTGGGATTTTACGAGATCCGCACAAAGACTCGAATTGAACGGTAACGTGTTTCATTGTTTTAACGAGGTTGACACATTAAAATAAACATCCTCATAACTAATTCATTTTTTAAACAAGGTTGACATAGATGACGAACTATCCTCGGGACCTAATTCATTTTTTAACGAGGTTGACATAGAAGATGAACTATCCTCAGGACCTAATTCATTTTTTAACGAGGTTGAAATAGAAGACAAACTATCCTCGGACAAGCTTGTTTCATTTTTAAAGGAGCTTGACACAAGAAATTGAACTATGCTCCGACGACCTCATCATGTTGAAGAATTCATGGCTTCCAAGAGGTTCTCATCCGATGGGAGAGCAACATCTCGGAAATAAGGACCCAATGCCCCCAGCACACGATGCATAACGACACTATCATTGAATGCAAGCATGGGACAAGTAGCCACATAATTAACCTGTGGCAGGGAAGATACAACTGATGGGTAGAGACCCAGAAAGGACGATGGTGGACCAGATGTCACATTAGGACCAGAGAATGAAAGCTGATCAATGGTCATGATCCGACCTTTGTGTGGAAATAAATCACACGAAAGAGGGAAGAGACAACCGCTCCCACAACATAAATATAGTCGTGGCCCAAGAGTAAATTAAAATCTAAGGGGCCTGGAACAACCATCATGTCTATATAGATGGTTTTCCTTCCCGAAGTAACAAGCAACTTTGGAAGGATTCCTAACGGTTGACTAGTTCCTCTGTTAAAAGCCAACAAATTCTATGTAACAGGCATAAGTGGTGGAGAACCAAAAGTTTTCCAATTAGTGGAAGACAAAATACTAACAGATGCGCCTTCATCTATAATAGTGCTGGGTACGACTATATCAAAGGTTTGTACCGTTATCTCGAAAGGCACATAAGACGGAAGGCGATATCCTGCGAATCGAATCCAATCAAAGGAAGCAACCAAACTACTTGGAGGGGATACCATCGAATCGAGATCGTTTTCCCCTAGTGTTACCAGAGAAAGGGGAGCACTCTCATGGACTTCCATCACGGGAGTAGGAGGAGCAACTTCTTGAACTATAGGATGGAAGAATCTTTCTCCAAGTCTAACGAATCTGATGAAACAAGAAGAACCTGGGGGGGATGAGATCTACTCTCAACGGAAAAGACCTGATGAACCATAGGTGGGATAAATTCAACCGATTCCGTGTCCAATGGTTGGTCAGGAATGGAATCCTGAATTTGAATTTCTGGGGGAGAGGGATCGACCAAGGATGACTCTTGACCGATCATGGAATCAGCTTGCGGAGGACTCAAAGAAAGTTTCTGGTAACCAGCCAGAAGGTAGGGTGCAGAAAAAATAGAGTTGTCCAACACTCTCTTGGCTTCATCCATGCACAGACAAAGGTGAATGGGATGATTCCCTTCACACAACTTACTGGGATTGGTAATCTTACCTTGTTTCTTATGAGTCTTACCAGCACTAGTCGAATATGTGCTACCAATATGACTTCCAAAAGCCAAAGGCAACAACGGATGGTCATTAGACCATACTTCAAGTATCTTGGGAATACCAGGGCAATCTCGAAGAAGGTGGTCACCTTTTCACAACATGCAAGGGAAATTGAATTTCCATGGAAGGTTGGATGACTTCTCGATGGAAGGTTTCCTAGGCACAATAGTTGCAGCATTAGCCCCTCGCTTATTTGACTTCTTCTTCTTCGTCTTCTTCTTCTTATTCTTCTTAGCCACCTGATTACTGGAATCCAAAATTTCACCAGGTGAAGTAGAAGAGGAGGCTGAAGAAACAGGCGAAGAAGGGGAGAGGTCCACCCTAGAATCAACATGGTGCTGTTCAGGTGAAGGTGATGGTCAAGCAGAGATCGAGGCATTCGGGACCACCGAGGTCGAAAATAACCACACGGGAAAACCAAAAGTTAACAATGGAAGAGACAACGTTGCCATGTAAGGTGCACCAACATTCCCAAAAGCACAAAAAGGGCCAAGATTCCCTTCGGCGGGGATTCCTTGGTTGGTAAACTCCGGGAAGGTTGTCATCAGAAACAACAGTAAAACAACACTAAGGAAACTAACTTTAACCAGGAATATTTCGTGGGCAGTTAATTTTAAGACACTTAAACCAAAATCTACCGTTTCATCTTTTAAAAGTCGAGAAACAGGCAAAAGGTGACTCTATCACTTTTAGGTTGAAACGAGCATGAAAGGACAAGTGCTCGATGATATTTTCAAATTTATGGACTCAGTAAAGATCGAAAGTGACTGCTCAGGTAGTTTAGGTAGAAGGGTGTACCAGGTTCCTGTGAACTGCCATATACACCTTGGTAATAAAATGAAAGAAGAATTAACCAAGGACTTGACTTAAATGCAGGTAGTCTCCTCGAATGTTGTGTTCGGTGTATCATGGTTGCAAGGCGATAGACTCGGATTCCTACGGATAAAAGGATTGCAACCTAGAGGGGTCTCCCTTTATATACTCGATGGTACGGGGAGCGCAAGTCTGTACTTGTGCTGTCTGAAGCCAGATGGCGAGCGATAGATGCTAGATTTAAAGACGCCATAACACGTCTCTAACTTAGACCACAAAATATTTCATTAGGTTTCAATGTTGCCTTAGGTTAATTGAATAAATTTTAAGTTTATCTTGTATTTATGTTTCAATTCCAAGGTCCTACAGAATGTTGAATCTCAAAAAATCCCTAAATGCAAGCTACATGCCATAAAATACCATTTCATTCGATGAAAAGCTATCTAAGAGAAAGTTTAAGAGTTTTAAAGCAATAGCAAATGATGAGAACACACAGAAGCATCCACTACAGTATCTGATGCAAGCTAATGAAAATGAGAAATATTTCCTAGAATGTCCAATGCTAGTTATACAAAAGATTTTCGATTCCACAATGCAAACAAGAATGCAAGCACAAAATTATTTTGATTTTTCAATGTAATAGGGCAAATAGTGCACTAAATGACATGAAAAACAAACCAACACACTAGTTCGAGAATGTCAACGCGAGAGTCGTAGCGAAACAATTCAATCAACTCAAAAGCAAACAAAACAAAACTCAAACCAATGTTGCAATCTATCAAATCGAAGAAAGATGTCGAAACAGACCCATACAAGCAGTGTAATCTATGCTTGGAGTGACAAGAAGCACAACTGAATGAAAGAGGCAAGACTCATTTCACCAAAAGAAATCACTAAAACAGATCAAGGGAGCTGAATGCAATCAATCAAGGAATGAAGTTGACAGTTGTTTCGGGAAATAAATCCCTAGAGGTCATTGGGTCTAAAACCAACACAGATCAGGGCATGCTATTCAAGAAGGACTCACACAGCCAAACTTGTATGCTAAAAACTAGATAACATCAATTGTAGAACTCACCTGTAGATCCTACGTTTGATGTAGATCCCGCGGGGTCCAAACCCCCAGAAACCCTTCTTCCTCTTCAACCTGGAAATCAGGAAAGAACATGCACAGAAATCTAGTTGTACAACATATATCTCTCCTAAATGTTAGTGTAATACATGTGAAACATCATATAAACAATAATAAATGCTTAAATAACAATCTTTTCACATATGCAAGCATATATTAACACTTGTATTCGGGAACAAGATGGTTCTTCTTCATTACGAACAACATGTACAATAATAGAAAGGTGGAGAGATCACCTGAATCCTTCCACGATATTCGAACAGACTGTCGTCCGGATCCGTCCCGCCCTTGCCTTGCTAGGATAATTTCAAGACTTGTGCACACGAGATGACATATAAGCTGATGAACTTCTCCAGGAAACAAGGGTTTCCTATAAAAATCTGGGAAGTGCAGGAGGCACGGGAAATCAAACTTGAACTAGGGCTCCAACAGAGTATAATGTCTATAATTTTCTCTCTCCCTTAGGCCATGCATGTGAGGGGCTTTTATACTCCCTAAAAGTAGTTTCAATCTGTTGGAAACAGTTGGCCATGGGCTGGGGTGGTTGAATTACGGGAATAACCATCAACCCAACCTCGAAAATAGGGATTTTTATATATTTTATAATGATTTTAATGGCATACACGGAAAAGTATCTATGGACTCGCGTATACACACGGAAAATTCTGGGCATACCCGCGTATGGGATTTTAACCACTGTTTTTTATGAACTTTATTCAAGTCTGTGGGAATGGGTGCCCAAGGCCAAAAAGACAATCATGAATCACATGAGGGTGAAAAATGATGCTATAACAGATGCCCCCTAATATATGAGTTTAGAAGGGGTACATGATGGCCGAAATGTATTATGTGCATAGAAAGAACTTCGCAAGGACAAGAGAGGACTTCACCAGATTTCAACCTGCCAAAAACCAATGAAAGAAAATAGACAGTCAACTCATGTCTGAGGCGGGCATACCCATGCTCAATCAAAAATATATCCATATATAAAGTAAAAAATGGATCCAGAATGTATAAAAGTATAACTGAACTGAAAGTACACAATGAATCAACTGAGCACGTCCCGAAAGTACAAGTCGGAATCAATGTCCAAGTATCACATATATCAAACTGATCAATAGTGCTAAAAATGGATGTCTGATCACAAAAGTAACTGAATCTCCAGGTACCAATCATAAGGGGTGGAACACATGGTACAATCATGCAACTCGGGAGCCAACATATAGGATGCTGCTGTATTGACACTACAACATATAAGGGTGGACGGATCACTGGCAGAAACTGAATGGACTGTCAAAAGTGAACCGAAAGATGCTGATGCAACCCAAGGTCTTCACCGATCTCAATGGCACAATTCTACACAATGGGAATAAATGAGCTGAAGTCGACCATGTGAAAAATCGTTGGATTACTGGTCAATAATGTATACTGTCAACCAACGCGAGACAACCACCAATAATGAAAATGAGTGTCAAGGTGCCCCAATACAATCTAACAAGTGTGAATAAATGAGTTGAAGTCGAACACTTGGAAGAATCTACCAATCAGGAGGCAATGATGAATCCCCACTGTCGATAGTGAAGAGTCTACCACTGATGACTGGAAACCCTAAGGTATTGACAAAAGACTCTAGACCTTATTCCCAGAGCAATGAGTCGGATTCGATGGGAAAAGATCTGTTGGAAGGAAGGAATTAAGGCATCCCACATCAGTCTAACGCGAGTGTAACCCGCAGGCCAAGATTTGGAAGGAATTGGACGAAGCAGAGTGACGGAACCAAACCGAAGTACGTTTCCGACATGCACAAGATGAAGCTAGCACACGGAAGAAACCCTTTGAACCAACCAATAACGAAAGCTGACACAGAGGCGAGATATCCACCGATAGGGTCAAATGGAAATCAAGGTACTACACGAATCCCAAGTGTGATAATGTATGCTGACGTCGAACACAGGGGAAACCACTCAGTCAAAGACCCATAATGATGATCAAATGCTGAGCACAAGGTCACCTATCAATGATGGAAATAGGGCCAGGGTGCAGCTCTAGGTTTACTCTCAGAGCAATATGTCGTAGTCTATGAGAGACAAACCCGCTAGCAAGAAGTCAATGGAGACCTTCTCAAACCAGCACGAGCAGAAGACCAAAACATCTGATGTGATAGAACAAGATACTGACAAGACCGGGTAGGCCGACTGAAATAATGAGTCAAGAGACACCGCAGAATGGCCGACTCTGGTTAGACTTCCCTCGAACAAAAGCACGACTCGTGATGACCATGGCAGTAAAAATGACACTGTATAAGTCTCTTATGCAGGAGGCAAAAACAAACTCTCCATATGATTGGAAGAGATAACTAATCGGGGGAGGACTGACCAGTGAAACAAGGCAAAAGCTGAACCTAGGTCAAAACTAAAACCATCCCAAATGAAGGAAATATATAAGTGTATCTGCTTTGTTCAAGGGCGACAAACTGATACTGTACTGCCATCAAATTACGAAGTAACATCCTGTTCCCGCTCTTTTTGTTATATTTGATTTTTTGTCTTTTTCATATAATAAGCCTGAAAAAGAATAAAAGAATGCTATGGTACAATGGATAGAATGAGTATCAAGAAACATATGCATTAGTTCCTGGGATAGGAACGATCCTATGCTCAATGCAAGGTGGCAGAAACTGGTAAGCGATACTCAAAGGAATGTTCCATCCATAGGTAAAAAGGGTGTCAAGTCGCGATAGCTAAATGCATGCAATGGTTAACTTGTACAGACAGTCAAGGT
Source organism: Pinus albicaulis (assembly GCA_034641835.2). Lineage (NCBI taxonomy): Eukaryota > Viridiplantae > Streptophyta > Pinopsida > Pinales > Pinaceae > Pinus > Pinus albicaulis. The sequence goes on along the minus strand of CM076577.1, from coordinate 425,864,443 downwards.
CAAAAGATGGCTTAAACATCGAGTCCAATGAAGCTGGCTAAAGGCCAGGATAAACAAGTAGCCAGTATGCAATGCAGTAGTACAACTCAACAACACCAGGGAGCCTCTAGGGTAATAGCCAGAAAAATGATAGTGAAGAAGAAGAAGAATGAAGCTTCAACACATAAGTCATGGCGGGACTAAAGAGGACTCCCGAGCCTACATAAAACGCAGCATGGGCAACAAGTGATAGTGAGGAACTAACTAGGAAGCCCATGTAAAGGAAGGCTCTACCACCAAGTCATGATTTAGAAATCGGCGAGTGAAATGGGTTAAATACTCATGACCTGATGGGATCGACCCTATGGCAAGTGATCAAAATGGAGGCTAGTATGCAAAATGCAATGGAAAGTGGATTCCCTAATGTATATTCCAGTGAAGATCACATACCTGCCTTGATGGGTCAGCAGTCATGGATCAAAAACTGGAAAAATCTCAACTTCATCAAAATGTACCTGAAAATATACCAATCTGGGCACTTCCAAGCATCCGGGTTATGCAGCTTAAGATAGATTGAAAAAATAAGCATAAAAAAATTTTGCAAAAATTTTCAAATTCTGGGCATAAACACACATGTTACCTCACATTTGGTTCATTGTTACTTGCTGATTTGGGAAAAGTGCTCTGGAGAAAAAGCCTCTTTTGTCAAAAGAGGAGCAATCGGTGATCAAACTTCGCCGAATCAGTTAGGTAAGCTCTTAATCCATCATTATTATCAATTTTTTCCATTGATAGAGTTAAAATTTGGAAATTTCACCATAGAAATATTTGTTTTAATTTAGGGCTCTGCGCATACGCGGGTTCGTATGGACCAAGCCGCGTATATACGCGACTGTGTACAGGGTAAGTCGCATATGCGCAACCCGAAATGTAAAAAAAAACGTTTCTAATGGACAAATGAATGAATTTTTTCAGGATGACTATCACCTGGAGGGAACGTGAGCATAATGAAATTGACAATGAAGTAATTCAAGATCAACAATCACTCAATATCCTCCGAAATTGTGGATTGCTCAAATTTTTCAAAATGCAAAATATGAAGAGTAATGTCCGGTTACTTGAAATGCTTGTAAATTATTGGGAACCGGAGGAAGATTGCTTCGTGATAGATCAAATGCCCATACACATAGAGTTAGAAGACATCTACTTCATTACTGGACTCTCACGGAGGGGAGACCCAGTAGATTTTCACAACAAGCCTTTGAGCAGGCTTACCGTGGATGACTACGTCCACGTCTACTGTGTAGAGGGGTCCAAGAAAGTAGGGACTCATATTGCTATCAAAGATTTGAGAGATCTACACATGAAGATCCTCCTGTTTACCATCGGCAGGGTAGCAGGATTTGCTTCCTTACATCAGGCATCCAGGGCCTAGATGAGCATAGATGTGGAATGCCTAGCTCACCTATATGATTGGTGTACAACTCTATTAATGAACATGAAGCAACAAATGACCTCCATCCGAAAAGCAAAAAAAAAAAATTTCGTGTATGGGACCATCTTGATGACATTCTTCTTTGAGAATATTCCTGGGCTTCGACCCATAGTGATCTCTTCCATCAACAGCCCAAGAGACCCAAGAATTTCCCGATGGGCAGATCTGATGAAGAGACTGGGGGGAAGTGAAGTTCCCCGAACCACCTGGGATGACGAGTTCTTCCAATGGTGGGGAGAACAAATCATCGCCGTGGAGGACTACCCCTATGCTGGGATGGATTTCCGCGGTGATCCAGACCTCGTCCTTATGCCTGGCGTGGCATGGGGCACAATTGGTAAGATTGCAATTTTTTAATTATATGATTTTTTTTTGGATTTTTTCAATATATGTGAAAAAACGTGAAAAAAAAAACATGTTTTTGATTGGATTCAAAATGAATTACAATATTATGATGATCATGATACAGATATTGGACCAGTTCATCCTGAGGGCTACCCACGGCATAAGCGCCGCAGAGGCGAGGCAGATACTGTAGACCCAGACAAGACCCTCCATGCTGTACAGAGGAACTTGGAGGGTTTAACTCGCCAAGTGCCTATGGCTGCAGTGGAAGATCTACCTGAGGCCATCCAGAGACGGGTAGTGGGAGTACCACATGACTGGGTGCGATTATTCCACCGAGTCGCCACTGCAATCATGTTCTATAGGAACACGAATTTTGGGCAGGGACCACAGGAGTAGATAGATATGATTACCGGATGACTGTATATTTTTTGATACTGAACATGATCGGGCATAAGCCCTAATTTTTGTATGACTTATGGATCCAAATTTTGTATAGTTTTTGAACACTCTGATGATATATATATACAACGTTTTTTGATGTGATGTGACAAATGTACAAAAATGCATGATGTTTTTTATAATGAAATTTTAATGTATGGAATGATTAATATGCCAATCAATTGCTTGATTAGCTAATGAGTCTGCCATCCAATTGTCTGCTCGAGGAATATGAATGAATGTTAAAAATTGAAATGATCTTTGTAACAAACGTACCCTCAAAAACAACTAGAGTAAAAATGGATCTCGAACCCGATACGTATTGTTCAACTGCGACACCACCAGCTGGGAGTCCAAGAAAACTACCAACGAATCAACACCCAAAGATATTGCCTTCGAGAGTAGATAAATAACTGCAGTGTATTCTGCTATATTATTGGAAGCAGGACCAATGCAGACTCCTCTTGATACTATCAGCTGACTGGATGGATGATGAAGCACCCAAGCCGCGGAAGCCAAGTTCCGGGTGTGTCTACTAGCACCATCGGCGAAACCATAATGACTCATGAAATTCGACACAACCTGCGAATGTAGATCAAAAACATCACCATCACATCAAAGACCTAAAAACCAGAAATGTATAAAACAAAACTACTAATATACAAAATTAAGATGCCAGGCCGAAGCCTAGGCATAATACCTTTTCAAATAGAGCCCATTTCTGGGCTCCGACAACTCATTTCCTTCAAAATCAACCAAGGTATATGCTCCTTTTTAAAGGAATTTTTTAATGATGAAGGGGCCATATCACATAGACTTAAACTTTCCTGCACCCAGGGCATCCTTCTCTTGGGCATAGACCAAAACGAGGTCGCCTTTCGAGAAAATCCTAGGTTTGACCGCCTTATCGTACTGAACTTTGACTCGTTTCTTATGCGCCTCATTCATCATGGCGGCATCTCGACGCTGCTCATCAAGATGTTCCAGATGAAGGAGACGTTCTTCAAGACTAGAAGTGTTAGGAAGAAGCTCAACAACTAACTTAAGAGAAGGAATCTCACATTCAATGGGAAATATGGATTCCAGTCCGTAAACTAGTTGAAACGGAGTAAAGCGAGTTGCATTTTTTGCTGACGTCCTGTATGCCTAAAGTGCAGGATAGAGCATGATATGCTAGTTGGATCGAGCTTTATCAATTGTCCTTTGAAGAATAGTCTTCAAGGATTTTTTCACGACTTCCACTTGCCCATTGGCCTGAGGATAATACGAAGATGAATGCTCTTGCCAGAAACCTAATTTTAGAGCCAACTCAGCCATCATGCTATTTTGAAAATGACTGCCATGATCAGTGACAATCTCTCTAGGAATACCAAAATGAGCAATAACCTGGTTGAAAAGAAAAAGAGCTGCTGTCTCACCATCATTCCCAAAAGTAGGCATAGCCTCGACCCACTTCGTAAAGTAGTCTATTGCTACAATAATGTACTTGTGACCTTTAGCCGAAGGCGGGTTATAAGTAGTATAATCAACACCCCACTTTGTAAAGGGACTGACAGTAATGACTGGAAAAAGCGGAGCTGGATGAGTGCACATTTTTCGAGTATAGACCTGACACGGATGACACTTTTTGACCGACTCCATACAATCTTTGAAAATCGAAGGCCAAAAGTATCCAACACGAAAGATTTTTTGGGTTGTAGAAAACCCAGATAAATGACCACCACAAGCTCCACTGTGGCAATCATTCAGCACAGCCTCAGCTTCTTCGAGAGTTAAGCAACGTCTCAGGATTGAATCAACCCCTCGACGGTATAAAGCATCACCAATAATCAAGTAATTTTTAGCCAAGTGACGCAACTTACGGCGCTCATCTTTCGAAAAAGTAGAGGGAAACTTCGCAGTCTGAAGATACACAATGATATCTCCATACCAAGGATCATGTGGAGAGATGAGAAATAAATGTTCATCCGGGAAGGATTCATCATAGACTATCTCTTCTCCACAGGGAAACTCATAGATTAATTCCGCGAAAACCAATGATTTCTTGGACTTGGTAGACATAAACTCAAGATCAAATTCCTGAAAAATCACAATCCATCTATTGTATTTGCCCCTAATCACTCACCTACTGAGAACAAACTGAAATGGATTGGCTGCTGCCAAAACATAAGTTTTTCGTAGAAGAATATAATGTTTGAGCCGCTGTACATCATGGACAGCTGCTAAAGCTAGCTTTTCTATCGGAGTATATCGGAGTTCAGGTCCTACCAATCCTCGACTAAGATATTAAATAACATGCTCTGCAAGAGCATCATCCTCCTGAACTAGAACCATACCAATGGTAGATTCTGCTGCTGCAAGATACAAAAGGAAATCCCTGCTATAATCAGGTGGACTCAATAAGGAGCAGAGGTCAATGCTTTTTTCAAAGCATCGAATGAGAACTGAGCGAAGTCATCCCAAAAGAATGGAACTCCTTTCTTCAACAATATCATAAATCATTTGGTAACTTCAACATAATTTACGATAAATCTCCGAAGAAAATTAGCCTTTCCTTGTAGACATTGAAGTTGAAAAATAGACGACGGGGGAGGCAACCGAAGTATTGCCTCAACCTTGAAGGGATCTACCCTAATCCCTTCCGAAGACACAATAAATCCCAATAACCGACCGGATGTAACCACAAAAACACACTTGTTCAGATTCAACCTAATCTTGTAGAAACGACATCGTTCAAATACTTGACGGAGGTGAGCGGAATGATCAATTCTCTTTCGAGAACGAGCAGCTAAATCATCCAAATACGCCTCGATAATATGTTTGATGTCGTGGAAGGCATATGACATGGCCCGCTGAAAAGTAGCACCAGAATTTTTAAGACCAAAAGGCATCTTCTTGTAAGCAAAAGTACCCCAGGGACAAATAAAGGCAGTCTTATGCTGATCTTCAGCACAGATAGTAATTTGATTATATCCGGAGAAACCGTCCATGAAGGAGAAAATCTCGTTACCGGCACACTCATCGATAATATGATCTATAAATGGTGTGGGGTAATTATCTTTCGGACATGCTTTATTAAGGTCTCTGAAATCATTGCGAACTCGAATTGTTCCTTGTTTTTTATCCACGAGAACAAGATTCGAAACCCACTCCGTCAAAGGAACAGGGAAAATGAATCCTGCCTTGAGCAGCTTCTCCACCTCGGCTTTGATAGCTGCAGCTTTCCTAGGATTGACCGGACGAAGCTTTTGCCTCACTGGATTAGCATTTTCATAAGTCTTGATCTCATGTTGGACAATAGATGGATCTATACCAGGCATTTCCTCATAAGACCAAGCGAACACATCCCTAAACTCTTTAAAGAGATCGGTGTAAATCTGAATCTCTTCAGAGGAACATTCAACTCCGATGAAGACATTCTCTATAACATTGGGATCCCTGGAAATGTTCACTGGAATAGTTGGAGAAATCACAACCATGTTCCCTTCAGCATATACCTGTGTTGGTGCTAAAGGGTTCAGGACTGGGTGAATAGGACCAGGAGACAAAGGACTTGGAAAAATTGATTCAACTTCGCTCAAATCAGGTAAAAAGTAAGACCGATGATGCAAATCATCCCACGGTCTATCTATACCAGTCATAGCTTCCAGGATGGCCTCTTCAGATGGAAGAGTGGTATCAAGGCAATCCTGGGCGGAAGAAGAACTAAGTGTCCAAGCCGGAGCCACATCGCCATCCAACTCTTCCAGAGAAAGAGGAGCTGGAATGGACTCTGCAGAGTCAACAATAGATTGATAAGAAATCTCAGCTGCAGACATTGGAAATGCCATTCCACCCACTTGACCTTCCGCTAATGTGGCGGTAGGGGAAGGTAAGGTCCAAGGGTCCGAAAAATAATGAGTTCTGAAGAACTCTCTTCGAAGAGGAGCCCTGGAGGATGAAATTTCATTTATATGAATAGTAGGAGGTGGAATATCAAAAGTACCCATCAAAGAAGAATACATTCCAACCCCTAAATTCTCAACAGGCGACTTGGCCTTATCCAACTTTGGAATAGTTGAGTCAGTAGATGCATTCGGGTCTACAGGAGAACAGTCCAGTTGATCCACCGTGACAATCCTCCCTTCATGAATGAAACAAATAATCCGAAATAATGAATATGCAATGGCATCCATCTCATAAATCCAGTTTCTCCCCAGCAAAAGGTTGTAGTCCAAGCTTGCATCAACTATCTCAACCTCTATATTTATAGTTTTGCCCCCAACATAGATGGGAAAAGCTGGGACAATACCATGCGGTCTGTGAGAATGACCATAAAACGCAGTCAGAAGAGTAGCATATGGAACAGCTGCGGGAGATCCAATTCCCTTCCAACATGTGAGAGACATCACACATGTGGAAGCACCCTCATCAACGACCGTCCGGAAAATATTGAATTTCCGGTACGATGATTTAATATGAAAATCCATATGATGGGGGAGTCTCTTTTTAAAATTAGTCATATCGAATGTAATCATAAGAGAGTTCTTTGGATTGATAGCCCCAATAGCAGTGAGCAGAGCACTGCGCTGAGCCAGACAAGACTGGAGCACCTCAAGAGCCGACATGGCACAAGGACTCTGTGCCAGATCTTCCACAATAGAGTAGTTCTGGGCAGCTCTGGCATTTGGATTAATCGTCGTATGCTTACTATATGCATTGGGCATCCGAGGTATAGGCTCAACAGTAGGCTTCGTGATATGAAGCGGCTCAGTAGCATCGGGAGCACCCTTGGCTTTCGAAGACTCATCTTCGCCATAATCACGGGATCTCGTGGCAATATCCACATGAGCACTCATCATGTATAGGTTTGATGGAGTTTCCCCTTCCTGGGTGCCCCCAGAGGAAGCCTCAGTATTTTGATTCGCGCCAACAACTAGATGTTGCCCTTGGGGAAAAGGGTTTGTCAACACAGCCTGGGAACTAGAAGAACCCTGCTGAGCTAACAAGCGCTGCGCATCCTGAATTTTAGGGCAAAGGTGAGTAAGATGGTCTCCAGCACATAACTTGCATGGAAACTTCACTTTATTTTTATCCTTTGGACCCTCACCAACATGCTCGTTGGATTTATTTGCATTACCCTTCCCATTCTTGCCCTTTTTCTTATTATTATTCCATCCCTTCTTCTTCCCTTCATATTGTTGATTTTCTTTAGGGTTAGAAGTATGAATGGCATTTACCAACAAAGATTGAGAAGGCGATGACTCAACAGGCATAGCTTGACCAGAAGAAGCAGATTGTATAGACAACTACTGCAATTGACTAAGCAGGTTAGCTGCACCACTATTGATCGATCCAATAAGTCCATCACCATGAGGACCAGGTTTAGTCTTGGATATGTCTAATTTGGAGCGAGGAGCATTAGGCAAATATTTATGAAGGACACCAGACTGAGAATATATCAATTCAAGCTGTTGGGCCCTAAAAATAGCCTGCTACTCAGAAAATACCCCGGACAGGGATACATCCTTAGAAATATCTGACTGCAAGGATTTCAAAAACCATTCCAAAAGGAATTCTCCCGGAATATGAGCTTTAATAAGTCTCTTCCTTCTCCGCCATTCCTGAATATGATCAGAAATGTGGGTTGCGTCGTCCTGCTTAAAATTAGCTAGGAGTTCGGTCTTGGCATCATAACGGACAGGCAACTGGAAATGATTTAGAAATATAGTAGCCAGATCTCCAAAAGTAGCAAAAATCCCTCCAAATAACTCAATGTACCACTTGGCAGCATTTCCAGTCAAGGTGCGTTGAAACAAGCTCAACCTAATCAAATCCTCGATGAAGGAGTTAGATGAACACCATAAATGGAAAGTGGTGATATGATCAGTCGGGTCCTCTCCATTCTTTCTTTCAAACTTTGGAATGTCTGAAGGTAGTTTGGTAGGAATCGGAGGCCACCCCGTACTATATCAGATCGGATCATTCGTCGATTTTGACAAATCGGGCAAGTTCAGTGTTTCCAGAAAAGGTAAACGAGGAGGACCTTGAGGATTCCATCCTTGGTGGGATGAATTCCCAACATTCTGAAAAGAGTAACCTGGATTTGATGAGGCACTAGGTTGCCAGAAAGAACTCGTAGAAAATGTTTGGCGATAAGACCCAGCATTTGGAGGAGGACCCCCACCCAACGTAGAGTTACCAAAGACCAGACTAGTTCCCCCCCCCCGAAGTAATAAATGAAGAGGAAACCCCCTGATAGGGGTTCCAAGCATTAGAAAGAGGGGAAAAAGTCTAATAAGCACTCGACGAAGGGAAAGAAGCATTCCCTTGTTGACCAGCAAGAAACTGATTCCCTGCCCCCATTGCTATAAATACAGGGTTCCAACCTGTAAAGGTAGTCGAACTTTGACCTCCAGACCAAGGGTTAAAACTCTGAGTCTGAGAAGTAAAAGGAAAATACCCTAACGAAGGATTCGAACTAGGAATATGCCCACTTCTGAAGGGGAACCCTCGAAAAGAAGCTGACCCACTAGCCATGGAAGACATGGGTGCAGACGCAGTTGCAGCAGCGGAAAAGGAAAATGAAGGAATCCCACTACTGAGCATTCCAAAACAAAAGGGACCAGATTGAGAAGCTTGTGCTTGGGTGAAACCAGAGCCAAACACAACATTACTAGAAGAAATCGAAGACATAGCAATCGTGTCTCTTCCTTCTACTGAAGCAGAAGTCTTAATGCCTGCAGCACTCACACCTGAAGCTGCGTTCCCAGTCGTGGCCATCGAAAGGTATGAATAAGATGGATTAGGACTTTTTGGTATTTCTGACTCAGGTCTGATGTACTCAACAACAAATGGATAATCAGGAGGAAGAGGAGATGGAAGTGATTCAGAAAGCTGAGATACTTCCTCTACTTCTACTTCTTCTTCTCCCGGAAATAAGAATCTTGAGGTGAGCGAACCACTCCTCTCGGAACCAACACCGGAACCAACGACAAAACCTTCAAGCCCTTGTGGAGGATCTCTCTCCACTGCGTCAGATACCACAGGGTGATATTCACCTACTATATTACTCCTACGCCTTCTTGAAGAAGGCTCAATAGTTTCGGGAGATAACCCCCGAACTCTCCTCGATCGACGAGGCGCTTGATCAGCCACTTTAACAGATTAATTAGACTCAAAAATTATAAAGCTAAGCAAGCTAGGAGCAAAGAGCACTCACTACAAAAAATCCCTAAGATGCAACCAAGCAAGCAAACTTCAGGTATTTCCGCTCCGGGTGATTAGGACCGGACACCAAAACACAAGAAAGCAAAAAATAGGACCTCCCGAAAGAAGTCTAGGATAATTACGGCCTAGGACTACTAGCGAAGGTAACAAAAACAGTTACGTCGACCTCCTAACAACAGCCTTTGCCGGTGCAAGTACCCAAGCTTCGCTGGGGCACCCTCCAGAAGTACTGCTGGAAGTGATACGACGTCTGCCTCAGGTACCACGGGTATTCCCCCCCGTAGTCACCTATGTGGAACTAGGAATGGCTACTAAGGGCACCAATCCGTGTCAGCAGCCGGGCGGAACGGTCTTAAGGCAAGATCCAGTAAATCGGAGAGGGGGTATCTCTCGTCTCAACCTTCACTTCCCCTCACGCTTGAATCTCTGGAGGAGAGCTTTGCCGGTCCACCTAACGGAGTTGGATTTCACTCATTTAATAAACTTCTATGTTTTAGTTTGAGCGGCCTTGGAGAGTTAACTCTCGACTCACCTAATCCAAGGCCCTACAACCTAGCTAGTTGATGTATGACACTTAATAAAAAACTTGCTAGTTGTTTTTAAATTATTGTGCTTATTTTAGTTGGCTGTTATATTAAGTCAAGGGAATATGGAAATGAAACTCATGATGTTTTATGACGTAGAAAAGAAATTAATGAAAACCAAACTACATGTAGATGCAGTAATTGCCTTTCGATGAAAATAAATTTCTACACGGGTTCTACGAGACTATTTTTTCTTTTTCAGATATCAAACTCACACTTGCAAAATTTATGAAAAAGACTACAAATGTTCAAGTGCACCTAATGCAAATTACTAAGAGCATGCCAATTCTAAGATGCAAAATCTAACAAAGCAAAGATAAATTCCCTAGAATCCCCAGTTCTATCACTTTTCCGGTTTTCCACAAAGCTAGTTCCCAAATCAGAAACTCTCAGTATAAAGACACCAAAATATACTCAAAATAAGAGAAAGAAACCAATAAAAATTCCCTTCCCAAATCAAGTTAGAAACTGAAGGTAAGAAACCTCAACAAAGCTTCAAAAGATGAAAAGAAACCAAAACAAAAGCAATGGCAAATCAAAATGTTTTTGAGCTTTTTGAATTTTATAAAAGAAGACTTCAAAGAGACCAAGAAAACTATCCAATTACCAAGCCAAACAGTGTCCGAATTTCAAGCAAAACTCCAAAAATAATGCTCCAAATCTTATTTTGCCACTTAGTAGCAAGATTTATACGAGCACAAGGAAGACAAGAAACTCAGTAATTCAGCCCAGAAGGATAGCACAATCTTGCAGCAAACAAAACTTCAAAGACCCAAAAATGACTCTTCAAAATTGCAACAAGACCTAGTCACATGAAATCAAGAAAACCAACCGAAAAGCAGGCAAAAATTAAAGTGCAAAGAAAAACATAAAGTGAGGAAAGAGCATATGAGCAGAAGCTCTCTGTCCTGATTAAGCAGAACAACCAAGAATCTCCAGAAAGAGATCTTGGTACTTGAAATAGAGATGCAAGCACTAAAAAAAAATATTTTCCAAATGAGCTAGTCTTCAACCAAACAAGAGAGAAAAAGACAAATAACCACTACCAACACAATCCATAGACTATAAGGACACTGCAGAGACAGGTCACCACAGGTAGACAAGACCAAAAAGTCAAGAAATCAAAAATTTCAAAATTTGCCCAGGCATACGCTACTTAGCAGTTTTGCAACAAGAGTGCATATGCGACTGTGGCAAAGGAAAGACGCGTATACGCGACTTCCTTTCACCAAACCTGCGTGTATACACATCTGTGTAGAGAAAAACTAGCGTATGAAAAGGTAAATAATGAAAAACAAAAATGATCAAGCCTGGCTAAAGAACCAGGTCTTTAGTCTGACTGAGAAAAAACTAACTGAACTGGAAATAATGATTAAAACTGTTGGAAACCTTTAAAACAGTTGAAACCACCCAACAGGGTAATCACAAGAATGCGATCCCCAGTGGAGTCGCCAGTTCTATTTCGGGAAATAACACCCTAGAGGTCGTTGGGTATAAAACCTCCACAGATCAGGGCATGCTATTCAAGAAGGACTCACACAACCAAACTTGTATGCCATAAAACTAGATAACATCGATTGTAGAACTCACCCGTAGATCCTACGTTTGATGTAGATCCCGCGGGGTCCAAACCCCCAGCAACCCTTCTTCCTCTTCAAACTGGAAATAAGGAAAGAACATGCACAGAAATCTAGTTGTAAAGCATATATCTCTCCTAAATGTTAGTGTAATCCATGTGAAACATCATATAAACAATAATAAATGCTTAAATAGCAATCTTTTCACATATGCAAGCAGATATTAACACGTGAATCCGGGAACAAGATGGTTCTTCTTCATTACGAACAACATGTACAATAATAGAAATGTGGAGAGATCACATGATTCCTTCCACGATCTTCGAACAGACTGTCGTCCGGATCTGTCCCGCCCTTGCCTCGCTAGGATACTTTCAAGACTTGTGCACACGAGATGACATATAAGTTGATGAACATCTCCAGGAAACAAGGGTTTCCTGTAAAAATCTGGGAAGTGCAGGAGGCACGGGAAATCAGACTTGAACTAGGGCTCCAACAGAGTATAATGTCTATAATTTTCTCTCCCTTAGGCCATGCACATGAGGGGCTTTTATACTCCCTCAAAGTAGTTTCAATCTGTTGGAAACAGTTGGCCACGGGCAGTGGTGGTTGAATTACGGGAATAACCATCAACCCAGCCTCGAAAATAGGGATTTATATATATATTTTTAATGATTTTAATGGCATACGTGGAAAAGTATCTATGGACTCACGTATACATGCGGAAAAGTCTGGGCATATCCGCGTATGGGATTTTAAACACTGTTTTTTATGAAATTTATTCAAGTCTGTGGGAATGGGTGCCCAAGGCCAAAAAGACAATCATGAATCACATGAGGGTGAAAAATGATGCATACAAGTTACCAAAAAGATAATCATGGTAAACAAAACTTCAAAGAGACCAAGAAAACTATCCAATTACCAAGCCAAACAGTCTCCGAATTTCAAGCAAAACTCCAAAAATAATGCTCCAAATATTATAGTGCCACTTAGTAGCAAGATTTATACGAGCACAATGAAGACAAGAATCTCAGTAATTCAGCCCAGAAGGATAGCCCAATCTTGCAGCAAACAAAACTTCAAAGACCCAAAAATGACTCTTCAAAAATTGCAACAAGACCTAGTCACATGAAATCAAGAAAACCAACCGAAAAGCAGGAAAAAATTAAAGTGCAAAGCAAAACATAAAGTGAGGAAAGAGAATATGAGCAGAAGCTCTTTGTCATGATTAAGAAGAACAGCCAAGAATCTCCAGAAAGAGATCTTGGTCCATACGAACCCGCGTATGCGCAGAGCCCTAAATTAAAACAAATATTTCTACGGTGAAATTTCCAAATTTTAACTCTATTAATGGACAAAATTGATAATAATGATGGATTAAGAGCTTACCTGATTGATTCGGCGAAGTTTGATCACCGATTGCTCCTGTTTTGACGAAAGAGGCTTTTTCTTCAGAGCTCTTTTTCCCAAATCAGCAAGTAACAATGAACCAAATGTGAGGTAATATGTGTATTTATGCCCAGAATTTGAAAATTTTTGCAAAAATTTGTTATGCTTATTTTTTTCAATCTATCTTAAGCTGCATAACCCGGATGCTTGGAAGTGCCCAGATTGGTATATTTTCAGGTACATTTTGATGAAGTTGAGATTTTTCTGGTTTTTGATCCATGACTGCTGACCCGTCATGGCAGGTATGTGATCTTCACTGGAATATAGGTTAGGGAATTCACTTTTCCGTTGCATTTTTCATACTAGCCTCCATTCTGATCACTTGCCATAGGGTCTATCCCATCAGGTCATGAGTATTTAACCCATTTCACTCGCCGATTTTTAAATCATGACTTGGTGGTAGAGCCTTCCTTTACATGGGCTTCCTAGTTAGTTCCTCGCTATCACTTGTTGCCCATGCTGTGTTTTATGTAGGCTCGGGAGTCCTCTTTAGTCCCGCCATGAATTATGTGTTGAAGCTTCATTCTTCTTCTTCTTCACTATCACTTTTCTGGCTATTACCCTAGAGGCTCCCTGGTGTTGTTGAGTTGTACTACTGCATTGCATTATGGCTACTTGTTTATCTTGGCCTTTAGCCGGCTTCATTTGGACTCGATGTTTAAGCCATCTTTTGACCTTGACAGTCTGTACAAGTTAACCATTGCATGCACTTAGCTATCACGACTTGACACCCTTTTTACCCATGGATGGAACATTCCTTTGAGTATCACTTACTAGTTTCCGCCACCTTGCATTGAGCATAGGATCGTTCCTATCCCAGGAACTAGTGCATTTGTTTCTTGATACTCATTCTATCCATTGTACCATAGCATTATTTTATTATTTTTCAGGATTATTATATGAAAAAGACAAAAAAATCAAATATAACAAAAAGAGCGGGAACGAGATGTTACTTCGTAATTTGATGGCAGTACAATATCAGTTTGTCGCCCTTGAACAAAGCACATACACTTATATATTTCCTTCATTTGGGATGGTTTTAGTTTTGACCTAGGTTCAGCTTTTGCCTTGTTTCACTGGTCAGTCCTCCCTCGATTGGTTATCTCTTCCAATCATATAGAGAGTTTGTTTTTGCCTCCTGCATAACAGACTTAAACAATGTCATTTTTACTGCCATGGTCATCACGAGTCGTGCTTTTGTTCAAGGGAAGTTTAACCAGAGTCGGCCATTCTACGGTGTCTCTTGACTCATTATTTCAGTCGGCCTACCCGGTCTTGTCAATGTCTTGTTCTATCACATTAGATGTTTTGGTCTTCTACTCGTGCTGGTTTGAGAAGGTATCCATTGAATTCTTGCTGGCGGGTTTGTCTCTCATCGACTACGACATATTTCTCTGAGAGTAAACCTAGAGCCGCACCCTGGCCCTATTTACATCATTGATAGGTGACCTTGTGCTCAGCATTTGATCATCATTATGGGTCTTTGACTGAGTGGTTTCCCCTGTGTTCGACGTCAGCATACATTATCACACTTGGGATTCATGCAGTACCTTGATTTCCATTTGACCTTATCGGTGGATATCTCGCCTCTGTGTCAGCTTTCATTATTGGTTGGTTCCGAGGGTTTCTTCCGTGTGCTAGCTTCATCTTGTGCATGTCGGAAACGTACTTCGGTTTGGTTCCGTCACTCTGCTTCATCCGATTCCTTCCAAATCTTGGCCTGCGGGTTACACTCGCGCTGGATTGATGTGGGATGCCTTATTACCTTCCTTCCAGTAGATCTTTTCCCATCGACTCCGACTCATTGCTCTGGGAATAAGGTCTAGAGTGTTTTGTTAGTACCTTAGGGTTTGCAGTCATCAGTGGCAGACTCTTCACTATCAACAGTGGGGATTCATCATTGCCTCCTGATTGGTAGATTCTTCCAAGTGTTCGACTTCAACTCATTTATTCACACTTGTTAGATTGTACTGGGGCACCTTGACACTCATTTTCATTATTGGTGGGTTGTCTCGCGTTGGTTAACGGTATACATTATTGACCGGTAATCCAACGATTTCTCACATGGTCGACTTCAGCTCATTTATTCCCATTGTGTAGAATTGTGCCATCGAGATCGGTGAAGACCTCGGGTTGCATCAACATCTTTCGGTTCACTTTTTTACAGTCCATTCAGTTTCTACCAGTGATGTCATCCACCTTTATATGCCGCAATGTCAGTACAACAACATCCTATATGTTGGCTCCCAAGTTTCGTGATTGTACCATGTGTTCCACCCCTTATGATTTGGTCCCTGGAGATTCAGTTACTTTTGTGATCAGACATCCATTTTCAGCACTATTGATCAGTTTGATATATGTGATACTTGGACATTGATTCCGACTTGTACTTCCGGGCCGTGCTCAGTTGATTCATTATGTACTTTCAGTTCAGCTATACTTGTATACATTCTGGATCTATTTTGTACTTTCTATATGGATATATTTTTGACTGAGCATGGGTATGCCCGCCTCAGACATGAGCTGACTCTCTATTTTCTTTCATTGGTTTTTGGCAGGCTGAAATATGGTGAAGTCCTCTCTTGTCCTTGCGAAGTTCTTTCTATGCACATAATACATTTCGGCCATCATGTACCCCTTCTGACCTCATATATTAGGGGGCATCTGTTATAGCATCATTTTTCACCCTCATGTGATTCATGATTGTCTCTTTGGCCTTGGGCACCCATTCCCACAGACTTGAACAAAGTTCATAAAAAACAGTGTTTAAAATCCCATACGCGGATATGCCCAGACTTTTCTGCGTGTATACGCGAGTCCATAGATACTTTTCCGCGTATGCCATTAAAATCATTAAAAAATATATAAAAATCCCTATTTTTCAGGCTGGGTTGATGGTTGTCTGCATCCGAACCACCCTTATCCGTACAATCGTTTCAACAGATTGAAACTACTTTGAGGGAGTATAAAAGCCCCTCATGTGCATGGCTCAAGGAGAGAAATATAGACATTATATTCGTTGGGTTTCTAAGTTCGTTCGATTTCCCGTTCGCACTTCCCAGATTTTTACAGGAAACCCTTGTTTCCTGAAGATGTTCATCAGCTTATATGTCATCTCGTGTGCACAAGTCTTGAAAGTATCCTAGCGAGGCAAGGGCGGGACGGATCCGGACGATGGTCTGTTCAAATATCGTGGGAGGATTCAGGTGATCTCTCCACCTTTCTATTATTGTACATGTTGTTCGTAATGAAGAAGAACCATCTTGTTCCCGAATTCACGTATTAATATATGCTTGCATATGTGAAAAGATTGTTATTTAAGCATTTATTATTGTTTATATGATGTTTCACATGGATTACACTAACATTTAGGAGAGATATATGTTGTACAACTAGATTTCCGTGCATGTTCTTTCCTGATTTCCAGGTTGAAGAGGAAGAAGGGTTGCTGGGGGTTTGGACCCCACGGGATCTACATCAAACATAAGATCTACGGGTGAGTTCTACAATCGATGTTATCTAGTTTTTGGCATACAAGTTTGGTTGTGTGAGTCCTTCTTGAATAGCATGCCCTGATCTGTGGAGGTTTTAGACCCAATGACCTCTAGGGAGTTATTTCCCGAAACAGAACTGGCGAATCAATAAGGGAGCAGAGGTCAATGCTTTTTTCAAAGCATCGAATGAGCGCTGAGCGAAGTCATCCAAAAAGAATTGAACTCCTTTCTTCAAAAATCTCATAAATCCTTTGGTAACTTCAGCGTAATTCACGATAAATCTCCGAAGAAAATTAGCTTTTCCTTGTAGACTTTGAAGTTGACGAATAGACGACGGGGGAGGCAACCGAAGTATTGCCTCAACCTTGAAGGGATCTACCCTAATCCCTTCCGAAGACACAATAAATCCCAATAACCAATCGGATGTAACCGCGAAAACACACTTGTTCGGATTCAACCTAATCTTGTAGAAACGACATCGTTCAAATACTTGATGGAGGTGAGCACGATGATCAATTCTCTTTCAAGAACGAGCAGCTAAATCATCCAAATACGCCTCGATAATATGTTTGATGTCGTGGAAGGCATATGACATGGCCCGCTGAAACGTAGCCCCTGCATTTTTAAGACCAAAAGGCATCTTCTTGTAAGCAAAAGTATCCCAGGGACAAATAAAGGCAGTCTTATGCTGATCTTCAGCACAGATAGTAATTTGATTATATCCGGAGAAATCGTCCATGAAGGAGAAAATCTCGTTACCGGCACACTCATCGATAATATGATCTATAAATTGTGTGGGGTAATTATCTTTCAGACATGCTTTATTAGGTCTCTGAAATCATTGCGAACTTGAATTTTTCCTTGTTTTTTATCCACGAGAACAAGATTCGAAACCCACTCCGTCAAAGGAACAGGGAAAATGAATCCTGCCTTGAGCAGTTTCTCCACCTCGGCTTTGATAGCTGTAGCTTTCCTAGGATTGACCAGACGAAGCTTTTGCCTCACTGGCTTAGCATTTTCATAAGTCTTGATCTCATGCTGGAAAATAGATGGATCTATACCAGGCATTTCCTCATAAGACCAAGCGAACACATCCCTAAACTCTTTAAAGAGATCGGTGTAAATCTGAATCTCTTCAGGGGAACATTCAGCTCTGATGAAGACATTCTCTATAACATTGGGATCCCTGGAAATGTTCACCAGGATAGTTGGAGAAATCACAGCCATGTTCCCTTCAGCATATACCTGTGTTGGTGCTAAAGGGTTCAGGACTGGGTGAATAGGACCAGGAGACAAAGGACTTGGAAAACTTGATTCAACTTCGCTCAAATCAGGTAAAAAGTAAGACCGATGATGCAAATCATCGCACGATCTATCTATACCAGTCATAGCTTCCAGGATGGCCTCTTCATATGGAAGAGTGGTATCAAGGCAATCCTGGGCAGAAGAAGAACTAAGTGTCCAAGCCGGAGCCACATCGCCATCCAACTCTTCCAGAGAAAGAGGAGCTGGAATGGACTCTGCAGAGTCAACCATAGATTGATAAGCAATCTCAGCTGCAGACATTGGAAATACCATTCCACCCACTTGACCTTCCATTAATGTGGAGGTAGGGGAAGGCAAGGTCCAAGGATCCGAAAAATAATGAGTTTTGAAGAACTCTCTTCGAATAGGAGCCTTGGAGGATGAAATTGCATTTATATGAATGGTAGGAGGTGGAATATCAAAAGTACCCATCAAATAAGAATACATTCCAACCCCTAAATTCTCAACAGGCGGCTTGGTATTATCCAACTTTGGAATAGTTGAGTTAGTAGATGCATTCGGGTCTACAAGAGAACATTCCAGTTGATCCACTGTAACAATCCTCCCTTCGTGAGGGAAACAAATAACCTGAAATAATGAGGATGCAATGGCATCCATCTCATAAATCCAGTTTCGCCCCAACAGAAGGTTGTAGTTCAAGCTTGCATCAACTATCTCAACCTCTATATTTATAGTTTTGCCCCCAACACAGATGGGCAAAGCTAGGATAATACCATGCGGTCTATGAGAATGACCATCAAACGCAGTCAAAAGAGTAGCAGATGGAACAACTGCGGGAGATCCAATTCCCTTCCAGCATGCGAGAGACATCACACATGTGGAAGCACCCTCATCAACGACCGTTCGAAAGATATTGAATTTCCGAAACGACGACTTGATATGAAAAGCCATATGATGGGGGAGTCTCTTTTTAAAATTAGACATATCGAATGTAATCACAAGAGATTTCTTTGGATTGACAACCCCAATAGCAGTGAGCAGAGCACTGCGCTGAGCTGGACAAGATTGGAGCACCTCAAGAGTCGACATGGCACAAGGACTCTACGCTAGATCTTCCACAATAGAGTAGTTCTGGGCAGCCCTGGCATTTTGATTAATCGTCGTACACTTGGTAGATGCTTTGGGAATCCGAGGTATAGGCTCAATAGTAGGCCTCGTGATATGAAGCGGCTCAGTACCATCGGGAGCACCCTTGGCTTTTGAAGACTCATCTTCGCCATAATCATGGGATCTCGTAGCAATATCCGCATGAGCACTCATCATGTATATGTTTGACGGATTTTCCCCTTCCTGGGTGCCCCCAGAGGAAGCCCCATTATTTGGATTCGCACCAACAACTAGCTGTTGCCCTTGGAGAAAAGGGTTTGTCAACACAGCCTAGGAACTAGAAGAACCTTGCTAAGCTAACAAGCGCTGCGCATCTTGAATTTTAGGGCAAAGGTGAGTAAGATGGTCTCCAGCACATAACTTGCATGGAAAATTCACTTTATTTTTATCCTTTGGACCCTCATCAACATGCTCATTGGATTTATTTGCATTACCCTTCCCATTCTTTCCCTTTTTCTTATTATTATTCCGTCCCTTCTTCTTCCCTTCGGATTGTTGATTTTCTTTAGGGTTAGAAGTCTGAACAGCATTTACCGACAAATATTGAGAAGGCGATGACTCAATAGGCACAGCCTGACCAGAAGAAGCAGATTGTATAGACAACTGTTGCAATTGACTAAGCAGGTTAGCTGCACCACTATTGATCGATCCAATAAGTCCATCACCATGAGGACCAGGTTTAGTCTTGGATATGTCTAATTTGGAGCGAGGAGCATTAGGCAAATATTTATGAAGGACACCAGACTGAGAATATATCAATTCAAGCTGTTGGGCCCTAAAAATAGCCTGCTCCTCAAAAAATACTCCGGACAGGGATACATCCTTAGAAATATTTGACTGCAAGGATTTCAAAAACCGTTCCAAAAGGAATTCTCCCGAAATATAAGCTTTAATAAGCCTCTTCCTTCTTCGCCATTCCTGAATATGATCAGAAATGTGGGTTGCGTCGTCTTGCTTAAAATTAGCTAGGAGTTCGGTCCTAGCATCATAACGGACAGGCAACTGGAAATGATTTAGAAATATAGTAGCCAGATCTCCAAAAGTAGCAAAACTGCCCCCAACTAACTCAATGTATCACTTGGAAGCATTTCCAGTCAAGGTGCATTGAAACAACCTCAACCTAATCGAATCCTTGATCAGGGAGTTAGATGAACACCATAAATGGAAAGTGGTGATATAATCAGCTGGGTCCTCTCCATTCTTGCCTTCAAACTTTGGAATATCTGAAGGTATTTTGGTAGGAACCAGAGGCCACCCCCGACTATATCGGATCGGATCATTTGTCAATTTCGACAAATCTGGCAAGTTCAACGTTGCCAGAAAAGGTAAATGAGGAGGAGCCTGAGGATTCCATCCTTGGTGGGATGAATTCACAACATTATGAAAAGAGTAACCTGGATTTGATGAGGCACCAGGTTGCCAGAAAGAACTCATAGAAAATGTTGGGTGATAAGACCCAACATTTGGAGAAGGACCCCCTCCCAACGTAGAGTTACCAAAGACCGGACCAGTTCCCCCCCCGAAGTAATAAATGAAGAGGAAACCCCTTGGTAGGGGTTCCAAGCGTTAGAAAGAGGGGAAAAAGTCTGATGAGCACTTGACGAAGGGAAAGAAGCATTCCCTTGTTGACCAGCGAAAAACTGATTCCCTGCCCCATTGCCGTAAATATAGGGTTCCAACCTGTAAAGGTAGTCGAACTCTGACCTCCAGACCAAGGGTTAAAACTCTGAGTCTGAGAAGTAAAAGGAAAAGACCCTAAGGAAGGATTCGAACTAGGAATATGCCCACTTCCGAAGGGGGACCCTTGAAAAGAAGCTAACCCACTAGCCATAGATATTATGGTGCGCACGCAATGCAGAAAGGAAAGGAAACGATGAATCCCACCATCACATTCCAAAACAAAAAGGACCAGATTGAGAAGCATGTGCTTGGGTGAAACCAAATCCAAACACAGCAGTACTAGAAGCAATCGAAGATATAACAATTGTGCCTCCTCCTTCTACTGAAGTAGGAGTCTGAATGCTTGCAACATTCACAGCTAAAGCTGCGTTCCCAGTCGTGGCCATCGAAAGGTTTGAATAAGATGGATAAGGACTTTCTGGTCTTTCTGACTTAGGTCCAATGTACTCAACAACAAACGGATAATCAGGAGGAAGAGGAGATGGAAGTGACTAAGAAAGCTGAGATACTTCCTCTACTTCTACTTCTTCTTCTCGTGGAAATAAGACTCTCGAGGTGAGCGGAGTGCTCCTCTCGGAACCAACACTGGAACCAAATACAAAAGCTTCAAGCCCTTGTGGAGGATGTCTCTCCACTGCGTCAGATACCACAGGGTGATATTCACCTGCTATATTACTCCTACGCCTTCTTGAAGAAGGCTCAATAGTTTCAAAAGATAACCCCCAAACTCTCCTCGATCGACGAGGTGCTTGATCAGCCACTTTAACAGATTAATTAGACTCAAAAAGTATAAAGCTAAGCAAGCTAGGAGCAAAGAGCACTCACTACAAAAAATCCCTAAGATGCAACCAAGCAAGCAGCCTTCAGGTATTTCCGCTCCGGGTGATTAGGACCGGACACCAAAATACAAGAAAGAAAAAAATAGGACCTCTCGAAAGTAGTCTAGGATAATTACGGCCCAGGCCTACTAGCGAAGGTAACAAAAAAAATTACGCCGACCTCCTAACAACAACCTTTGCCGGTGCAAGTACCCAAGCTTCACCGGGGCACCCCCCAAAAGTACTGCTGGAAGTGATACGATGTATGCCTCAGGTACCACGGGTATTCCCCCCCGCATTCACCTATGTGGAACCTAGGAATGGCAACTAAGGGCATCAATCCATGTCAGCAGCCGGGTGGAACGGTCTTAAGGCAAGATCCAGTAAATCAGAGAGGGGGTATCTCTCATCTCAACCTTCACTTCCCCTCGCGCTTGACTCTATGGAGGAGAGCTTTCCCGGTCCACCTAACGGAGTTGGATTTCTCTCATTTAATAAACTTATATGTTTTAGTTTGAGCGGCCTTGGAGAGTTAACTCTCCACTCACCTAATCCAAGGCCCTACAACCTAGCTAGTTGATGTATGACACTTAATAAAAAAACTTGCTAGTTGTTTTTAAATTATTGCGCTTATTTTAGTTGGCTGTTATATTAAGTCAAGGGAACATGGAAATGAAACTCATGATGTTTTATGACGTAGAAAAGAAATTAATGAAAACCAAACCACATGCAGATGCAGTAATTGCCTTTCGATGAAAAGAAATTTCTACACGGGTTCTATGAGACTATTTTTTCTTTTTTCAGATATCAAACTCACACTCGCAAAATTTACGAAAATGACTACAAATCGTCAAGTGCACCTAATGCAAATTACTAAGAGCATGCCAATTCTAAGATGCAAAATATAACAAAGCAAAGAGAAATTCCCTAGAATCCCCCAGTTCTATCACTTTTCCAGTTGTCCACAAAGCTAGTTCCCAAATCAGAAACTCTCAGCATAAAGACACCAAAATACGCTTGAAATAAGAGAAAGAAACCAATAAAAATTCCCTTCCCAAATCAAGTCAGAAAACCAAAGGTAAGAAATCTCAACAAGGCTTCAAAAGATGAAAAGAAACCAAAACAAAAATGCAAAACAAAAGTAATGGCAAAACAAAATGTTTTTGAGCTTTTTGAATTTTATAAAAGAAGACTTCAAAGAGACCAAGAAAAATATCCAATTACCAAGCCAAACAATCTCCGAATTTCAAGCAAAACTCCAAAAATAATGCTCCAAATCTTATAGTGCCACTTAGTAGCAAGATTTATACGAGCACAAGGAAGACAAGAAACTCAGTAATTCAGCCCAGAAGGATAGCACAATCTTGCAGCAAACAAAACTTCAAAGACCCAAAAATGACTCTTCAAAAATTGCAACAAGACCTAGTCAGATGAAATCAAGAAAACCAACCAAAAAGCAGGCAAAAATTAAAGTGAAAAGCAAAACATAAAGTGAGGAAAGATCATATGAGCAGAAGCTCTCTGTCTTGATAAAGCAGAACAACCAAGAATCTCCAAAAAGAGATCTTGGTACTCGAACCAGAGATGCAAGCACTAAAAAAAATATTTGCCAAATGAGCTAGTCTTCAACCAAACAAGAGAGAAAAAGACAAATAACCACTACCAACACAATCTAGAGACTATAAGGACACTGCAGAGATAGGTCACCACAGGAAGACAAGACCAAAAAGTCAAGAAATCAAAAATTTCAAAATTTTCCCAGGCATACGCTACTTAGCAGTTTTGCAACAAGCGTGCATACGCGACTGTGGCAAAGGAAAGACGCGTATACGCGACTTCCTTTCACCAAACCTACATGTATACGCATCTGTGTAGAGAAAAAATAGCGTATGAAAAGGTAAATAATGAAAAAAAAAATGATCAAGCCTGGCTAAAGAACTAGGTCTTTAGTCTGACTGAGAAAAAAATAATTGGACTGGAAATAATGATTAAAACTGTCGGAAACCTTTAAAACAGCTGAAACCACCCAACAGGGGAATCACAAGAATGCGATCCCCAACGGAGTTTCCAGTTCTGTTTCTGGAAATAACTCCCTAGAGGTCGTTGGGTCTAAAACCTCCACAGATCAGGGCATGCTATTCAAGAAGGAATCACACAACCAAACTTGTATGCTAAAAACTAGATAACATTGATTGTAGAATTCACCCATAGATCCTGCGTTTGATGTAGATCCCGTGGGGTCCAAACCCCTAGCAACCCTTCTTCCTCTTCAACCTGGAAATCAGGAAAGAACATGCACGGAAATCTAGTTGTACAACATATATCTCTCCTAAATGTTAGTGTAATCCATGTGAAACATCATATAAACAATAATAAATGCTTAAATAACAATCTTTTCACATATGCAAGCATATAATAATCTTGGAATCAATTCGGAACAAGATGGTTCTTCTTCATTACGAACAACATGTACAATAGAAAGGTGGAGAGATCACTCGAATCCTCCCACGATATTTGAATGCACCATCGTCCCTGACTCCGTCCCGCCTTGCCTCGCTAGGATACTTTCGAGATCGAAGACTTGTGCACACGAGATGACATATGTCGATGAATACCTCAGAACCAACAAGGGTTTCCGTAAAAATTCGAAGTGCAGTGAGGCACTAAGAAATCGTACTTGAACTAGGTCCATCAGTATAACGTTCATAATTTTTCTCTCCCTTAGGCCATGCATATGAGGGCTTTTGGCCCCCTCAAAGTAGTTTCAACCGTTGAAATAGTTAACACGTCATGCTGAAATTAAGGGAATAACCATCAACCCAGCCTCGAAAATAGGGATTTTTATATATTTTTTAATGATTTTAATGGCCTACGCGGAAAAGTATCTATGGACTCGTGTATACACGCGGAAAAGTCTGGGCATACCCGCGTATGGAATTTTAGACACTGTTTTTTATGAACTTTATTCAAGTCTGTGGGAATGGGTGCCCAAGGCCAAAAAGACAATCATGAATCACATGAGGGTGAAAAATGATGCTATAACAACAGTGAAACAAAAAACCCAGACTCCTACAGGAGGCTCAGCATACCAAAGCACTAGAAAACCCTAAGGCTATGATGCTGCCAGGAAATGGACAAACAACTGAAGGAAGGAGGTTGTTCACAATCACAAACAATCCCAAAGCACTCAAAAGTTTTCAAGAAATCACCCAAAAGCACAAGGACTGACCAAAAACTCCAAAATCTAGCAAACCCTAGCACCTACAGGAATTGACGCGACTGTTTGGCTGTAATCAGTGCCAAACAGGGGATGGCGTGGGTGCTGAACTAGCATCAAGCACCAGTGGGCATGACTGTCAGACCAAAAAAAGTGCCAATCAAGTCAACCCTGGTAAAAGGGGAATTTTGGAAAAACAGAGGTCAGATCTGATCCTCTGGGGTTGAACAGGGGTCTTAGACTTAGAAAAAATAATCAGAAAAGGCAAGCTAAGCAAGCAAAGACCAAGAATAAGACCTAATGGATGAAAGACAAACTCACACTGATCCCCAGCGGAGTCGCCAATTTGTTGGTGAGGTAAATCCCCTCTGCGGATAAAGGCGATCCCACTAGCCCTAGAGTGGGTCTAGCCACAAACGACAAGCTATAACATTGATTCCTAGTTAATGAATGGACGAAGATTTGATAGATGACTTACCGGAGGTCCTATGCTGTTTTTGCCATCAGAAAGAGTGGCTGCATCTCACTCCTGGTTTGACAGATCACGATCTGCTCGCCTTCACGCTCGGATACCTGCATACACACAAGAAACAATGATGGTATACAACATGCTATTTCACATTCGTAACTATCAGTCAGTCGAAGAATACTAAATCAATTGCATTAAATAATCAACATAACACAATGATGGAACCAATACCATAGTCGAGTATATTAATGAAAGAAAGGAAGAGTATGACCAAGCTTCGTCGTTGCGGTCTCCTCCAATAGGGTTACAACGGAGCGCGTCTCACAAAGGCTTGTCGAGAATTCGGATGGGGCTCTCTCTATGTGATTCTCCTTAGTTATACCTTCTCTATAGCAATTACTCAGCTATAGTATCTCTTCTCCAAGTTCAACTTCTCGGCTATATGTTCAGCTAGCTTTGTAAAGGGAGAGTGTCTGTTTATATAGAGGGAGAGGGAGAGGTTAGGATCCCTATAATTATGGAAGGGAGTCCTATCTTCAAAGAGTGTTCCATGGGAGGTAAAAAACCACTACCTAAAGAGTGAGATCCGTGGCTTATCGACTTTAACCACTTCTAATGAGTCATCGCTGAGGTAGTTAGAAGGAAAATTTTGCCTCTATTTATTAAAAAAAATTCCTAAAACAGCTGGTGCGGGCAATACACAAAGACAGAGCGCCAGGTGGCGCAGGCTCTAGTGCAAATCTTCCCTATTGGCGCGAGGGGTGAACTGGCTACCTGCACCAATGCCAAAACATAAGTTTTTGTGTGCTTTTTGAGAAAATGTTCAACAGGAGAAATGATGTCCTTATGCAGAAGGATGCAAAGAAGGTATTTGCAGAGTATGACATTGCTCACAGGTCACGGGAAAGATCCTCCAATATGCGAGACGAGGGATTGCAGGGACGGTGACAAAATGTTGTGTAACAATATGATTATATCTTATTTCCCTACCACGAATTCACTTAAAACATATCTCGTCCCAATCTCCTTGTGATTGGGCATTGGGTGACACGTTGGAACACCATCCATTCGTGAAGTCTAGGAAAATATGGTTCAACAATTTGAGAAAATGTCTCAAATCATGCACTTTTTTTAAAATATGCTCATGATCCACCTAAATGGGATCACATGTGCGACCTGGGTGAGCTTTGAACAACACAAATGCATATTGGGGGTGTTAGAAACAAAATTCATGTGTCTAATTTCCTTTTAGAACTGTTTTGATAGCTTTCTCATGAAGATGGCTACTAAAACTACACTGAGTTGTAGAAGTTGAATTAGAAAATTGTCATTTATAAAATTGAGCATAATTATTTTCAATTCATTAAAGATAAAGAAAAAACGATGTTAGTTAAAAACTTAGACATATAGAATCACATTATGATACTTTGTGAACAATTGCGATGAAAATGGTGACAAGTGAGTGAGATGGTGCAGTGGATGGTTGGAAGTAATAGTTTAATTAATGAAAAAGACAAGAAAAAATGGTGACCCAATAGGTGGTCATGTTGAAAGCCTCAGATTCATATGCAAGTTTCAACTCTAAATTAGATCTGCAAAAGGGGAAGTGGATCGTTGACGCAGAACCCAGTTCCACCATTGCTACCACCAAGGTCCACCGAAGTGAACCTTAATAGTTAAAGGAAGGTGCGACACCATTTTCACTTACAAATGTGTGTGAAGGGTGCTCCACTACATTGCATTGTCAATAGAAGAATTCAAAAAAAACTCATCTCAACAGAGGTCATTAAATGATTGGACATGTCAACAACACCACACCCACATCCATACAACATCGAGTGGCTCTACCAAGGGCAAGGTATCTACACCAACCAAAAGTGTTGCTTACCCTAGAACATCAAGCCCTTCGAGGATGAGGTATTGTGTGATATTTCCCCCCTTGAAGTTTGTGATGTTATCATAGGCCAACCATAATTTTGGAAGCATCATTTTGTATATGATTCTAAACCTTGTAGTGTTATTATTACTTTGGGTTAACAACTATACAAGATACCAAAGGTAGCTCTGCCTACTGCCATTTCTTTGATTTCCACTAAGCAATGCAATTAGAGCATATCCCATACTGGGAAATTTTTCTTCTCCCAAATTTCCTCTCAAAGTGAGAAGAAGGTTGTGGCCACATCCATGGCCTCCACACAGGGCATCTCCATGCAATATAAGTAAGTGGAAAATGTTGTGGAATAATACAAAGACGTCTTCTCCCCCACCCACTAGGGTACCACTGCACTTTCAAGTCAATCATTCAATCAATGTGACTCCCAGTGCACCTCTACCAAGTGGGCAAATTTATTACTTCTCTGTTTTGGAAAATGAGAAAATCAAGCACTAGATCCAAGACCTACTCCAAAAATGGAACATCTGATCAATCTCCTCACCCTACGAAATCCAAATTGTACTCGTGTAGAAGAAATATGGGACATGGTGAATCTGCATTGATTACAGGGCCTTGAACAAAATCATATTCAAGAACTGACACCCAATTCCATGAATTGATGACCTTCTTGACCATCTAGAGGGAGCCAAGTACTTTAGTAAGATTGATCTAGAGTATGGCTACCATCAAGTCCCAATAGAACAAACTGGTGTATGGAAGACTACTTTCAAGTCCAAAGAATATATTTTTGAATGCCTTGTTATGCCCTTTGGTTTGATGCATGCCTTAGGAAATTACACGAGGCTAATGAATGATATCTTGTGGCCTTTCATCAATTATTTTTTGGTGGTGCATCTAGATGATATATTCATCTTCAATATGAGTTGGGAATTTTTTTTATCATATTCAACAAATCCTTCACACTTTACAACACCACAAGCTATATGTTAACTTGGAAAAATGATCCTTCGACATGAATAAGGTCCAATACCTAGGATACATTTTTGATGACCATGTTTTACATGAATAACTCACCAAGATTCAGGTCCTTCATGATTGGCCAACCCCATCCACACTAAATGAGCTTCAAAGTTTCTTAGGACTTCCCAAATTCCATCGTAGGTTTGTGTTGGGATTCTCCCATATTGAATGGCCCCTCAACCAAGTAACCAAGGGTGGTGAAAAATAAAAAATTATGTGGGCTAGTTCACAACACAAAGTTTTGGATGATTTGAAACACTGCTTTCACTTATCCGTAATGCTATCTTTACGCAATATGCAACAACCTTTTGAGATTGAGACTGATACTTCAGACTATGTTATGGGCACAATTCTCACTTATCATGGTCATATGATGGCCTACCATAATGAGACACTATCATATGTCATCTGTAAGTAACCCACCTATGACAAAGAAATTTGTTCCATTATACAATATTGCACTTGTAATATCCCAAACGGAAAATAGACAACAATACAAAGCAACATAACGTACAAAAACTACAAAAAATAGAAGCATACACATAAAACACTGCAAATAAACCAGAACAATTGGGCAATTATATCATATTTCTGAAATGAGGAACAAGTACAAATTATGCTCATAATGATAGCACCTTGGCCTTCTCAAGTCAGGCTAGAATGAACTCTCCCTCCTCTATCAGAAACTCTACTCAATCTTTGCTCTGTGTTGCTCCTCCTCTACGCAATCCTGCAGGAAATGTTGCTGCTGGATGGAAAGGGGCTGCACGATGGGGTTGCTCTGCTACTCGGAAAATTCTGAAACTTGGACACCAGACTCTCCTCCAAAAACCCATAAAAACCTAGAAAGGAATTATTGAATGGATGACCCCATAAATTCACCCTCTTGGGATGAATACACTCTCTGGCTGGGTACGTTGGCCTCTATGGTGAAAATTATGGAAGAAGTGCCTCCAACTATCAAAGGGACTAATTTATGGAAGGGTTGATCTCCTCAAAAACCTCGGACTGAAATATCACAAAGTTCCTCCTCTCCTGGAGCTGCTTTCCTCTATGACTGTGTATTACCCTGGGAGACTGTGCTACCTTGGAGGTGGCTGTGTAATCCTATGGCTGAAAAAATGAATTTTCTCTCAAAAATTGGTGGAATGGATACTCTCCTAAGCGAGCACTCAAAGTCCCCTGAGGATGAGGTTGGGATCTCCAATCAGAGACACCCTTGTGCTAAACAACACTACAGACTCAGATAAACAGCTTAAGCGTGCTCTAGTCTTGACATACATGAAATCATAAGATGTAAGAATGAATAAGAAAGGATGCCTACATCCCTTTTTATTGTTGTGAACCCTACATTCCCTTGGGCCCACCAATGTTGCATTGTACCTCTTTCTACGATGTCCCTAGCTGCACCGCCTCTCCCACGATGCCACTATGTTTTCCTAAGTGCCTCCTCTCCTACAACGTCACTTGGCCTCATTTTCCCCTCTTCATATTTTAATTATTCCGCCCAGTGACTTTAGGAAAGTGATTTTATTCTAATGTTTTATTCATGGGTCCCCTCACCCCTTTATTTCCTGCTAAACTTTAGAAAATAAAAAATTAATCAAAAATGAATATTCCAATTAGTTGTCTGCTAATTAGGAACATTATTGTCCTCCCTTCCAAAATGTTTCTTGTCCTCAAGAAACTATAGAGATGGATGCTGCAGGATCTCCTCCCCCTCCAAAGTGGTATGTTCATCTGGAAGGTTCCTCCACCTGATCATATATTACTTGACTGTCCTACACCGCAGCTATCTCTCCCGAATGTCCAGAATGGCTTCTGGTTGCAACACCAAATGCCCCTCATCATATGTAGGTGGGAGCCCCATAATGGCAGTCACCTGCTATCCCAGAGCTTTCTTGAAGAATGAGACATGGAAGATGTTATGGATCTGACTCCCTGCTAGTAGCTCTAGCTCATATTCCACCTCACCAACTCATCTAATCACCCTGTATGGCCCATAGAAGCGAGGTTTGAGCTTCTCTTATCCCTTCTCCTTTACCATGGACTATTTGTATGGTTGAATATGGAGGTAAGCCAAATCATCTACCTCAAATTGTCTCTCTACGTGGCCTCTATCTTCATACAACTTCTGCTGGTTCTGCGTTATGACCATGTTGTCCTTGAGAGCCCGAAGGATGTATTGGCTCTCTTGGATCCAATATTTGGCCCTTGGGGCCTTGCTTGCTCCAAAAATAACATCAACAAAAGTTAGAGCATGATATCCATACAAATAATAAAATGGAGACATACCAATCGACATATGGAATGTTGTGTTGTAGCGGTATTCCCCCAAGTGGAGCCAACGCAACCATACCTTATGCTACCCTGAGACATAGTTTCTCAAGTAGCCCTCCAGCCACTTTTTCATTGTCTCTGTCTACCCATCTGTTCGTGGGTGATAATTGGTACTGGGTGTCAACTTGGTACCCACCAAACGGAATAACTCCTTCCAAAATCCGACCATGAACTGGCTGTCCCGATCACTAACTATAGCCTTTAGGAGACCATGGATCCTGAAAACATCCCAGAAGAACAACTGGCCAATTATGAAGCTGTGTATCATATGGAGATGGTGAAAAATTGTGCATAATTTTTTAGTCGATCCACAACTACAAATATGCAATCCTTGCCCTACACCATGGGAAACCCTCTGATGAAATCCATGAAATGTTCTCCCTTTTCCCCTCTAGAATGGGAAGAAATTGTAGCAAACCCATAGGGTGACTAAATTCTCCCTTTCTCCTCTGGAAAACCTCGCACTCCCTGACATGCCATAGTACGTCCTCCTTGAGGCCCCTCCATGAGAAAATCTCCCATATGGACCTGTAAGTCTTGGTGAACCCCTGACAACGATGTTGGCCTCCATGACAAGGGAGTCACCACTACATTGTTCTTCCCCTTGACATACTTGATGTCAAAGTCATAGGCCTGGATTTTTTTGACCCATTACTGTTATCTCCCCTACAATTGTTTATTCTCAAGGAAAAACTGGAGACTGTTGTGGTCAGTCCTCACCCGAAATCTGTTACCCACCAGGTACTGTCGAAACTTGGCAAACACATGCATGATGGCCAACATCTGCTTCTCATATATCGGGCATAATCTCTCATGCGACAATAGATTTCAACTCTCGAAAGTGATAGTATTTCTCCCTGCATCAAGACTGCTCCTACTCCCTCTCTTGAAGCATCACACTCTAGCAGAAAGGGTTGCATGAAATCCGACAATGCCAACACTGGAAAACTTCTCATCACCTCCTTGAGCCTGTCAAAGGCCCTCTACACAAAATCATTCCATCCAAAATCCCCCTTCTTGGTGAGGTCCGTGAGGGTGCTGCAAGCTGTGAAAATCATTTGAAAAAATTCTGGTAGTAGGTGTAGATGTCTACAAACCCCCGAAGTTTTGTCACATTATTTGGTGTCGGCCAATCCCTGATGGAACGGATCTTCTCGTCATGGAATCTTACCCCATCCAATTCGATGTTATGCCCCAATTAGAGCATCTCTATAAGCCCAAAGTCTCATTTGGATAGATTTGCATAGAAATGTTGCTCCTCAAAAATACGAAGTACAACCTCAATATGCTGCACGTGCTCCTTCCATGTGTGGCTGTAGATGAGAATGTCATCGAAGAATACCAACAAAAAATTCCTTAGCTGACCATGGAAGATGTTGTTCATACAAGACTAGAAGCATTGGTTAGCCTGAGGGGCATCACCAAGAACTCAAAGTGGCCATAGTGGCATCTGAATGCAGTCTTGGGGACGTCCTGATCCCTCACGTTGATCTGATGGTACCTCGACCTCAGATCTATCTTCGAGAAGAAATTAGCTCCCCTAAACTCATCCATCAACTCATCAATCCTGGGGATGGGGTAACGGTTATTCATTTTTTTCTTGTTGAGTGCCCTGTAGTCGATGCACATTCGCAATGTGCCATCCTTCTTCTTCACCAAGACAACAAAAGAAGCAAAGGGACTAGTACTCAGCCTGATGTGCCCCAACACCAAGAGATCATGTATGGCTCACTCAATCTCATCCATGTAGGCTTTGGGGTGCCTATAGCGGGTCGTAATCACTGTTTGGATCCCCTGTTCCAGCTCAATAGTATGCTCAAATCCCTTTTCTGATGGTTTCCCTGGTGGTACGTCCCCAAAAACCGTGGAGTAACGGTCCAATATAGATTGTACGTATGGATGCATTGAATGCCCTGTAGCTCCTACCTCTAAAATACACAGATCCACTGCCCACTCTACATCTCCCTTCCAAAAATATTCCTACCTCCGGTGTGTCGAGACTGTCTGGGGAGGGTGTGTGTGCATGCCGATGATCATCACATGCTTCCCACTCTTCTTATCCATCCACTCCATCTCCAATGTCTCCCAATTTGTAGTGAATTTACTAAGCGTGATAAGCCACTACAAACCCAATACCACATTGGTATTTGGGATGTTGACCACAAAGAAATGATATGTCATGGTGTATGTCCCCATGGTCACTGCTAATTTTGGAACATACCGCATGCACTGCATGATCATGGCACCTAGAACCAACACGGAGAACCCATCAAACTCTCTGTTGGTATGCCCCTCTACTCAACTAGTTGGGCATCAATGAATTTATGTGTGGCCTCTTTTTCCACCAATATTGAAACACGTTTCCCCTGGACCATGCCTCAGACTTTCAACGTCAAATACTTGGGAACTCTTGCAAAGATGCAAGGACTCCTCTAGTTGGTGAAAAATATGCTACTCTTGCTACTGGGGGAGGTGGTGGTGGATGATCTCCTCCTAGTGCACCAATGCTGACATCTCCCTCCAACTCCTCATATTCCTCTTCTTCTCCCTCACTATCAAAGAAGACCTCAATGTAGTGTGCCTTCCTGCGACACAATGATGACCTAGTGCCCATGGCTCCTGGAAAGTGAAGCATAACTTCCTCCATATAAATTATCTCCAGGTATCATCATCCAATGGCCCTCAGCTCTGGTTCCCCCTTGGGGTTGGAGCTATTGTGTCTTTCCCCTTCTGCTGGAACGTTGGTTTTTGGGGTAAAGGATCTCTCGTCCTTGGCAGGGCATCCTACAAGTCCCTAGTCCTTCTTACTACATCCTGCAGCGTTGTAGGCCTAGTGGATCTGACTAGCCCACGCAATGGTTCCGCCAACCCGTCCATAAACATATACACCCTCCTGGCCACTGAAAAGTCTAGCACCATCACTGAAAGTTTCAGGAACCCATAAATGTAATTTTATGGGCTTTCTGACTGCTTGAGCTTAGTCAGCTAAATGAAGTGTTCCTTAGGATCCTTCTCGTAAAATCTCTCCACTAATCTTTAAGTGAACTCTGCATATGTTGTCACCCCTACATGACCCAGCGTGGACATCCCGTGGACCCACCAGTCATGGGATTCCCCTTCAAGGTGCAGCACTTTCACCTTGATAGCCTTTACCTCTACCATTTTGTTCAGCTGAAAATATATATACAGCTTCTCCACCCCATCCTTAAATGAACACTTTGATGATCCATAAAATGTAGGCAAGAAAAATATGCACATGGTAGATTGCAGGTCATTCCCCTGCGTGTACCCTCCTCCTCTATTCTGGCTTCGGGATCTGATATTGTTCTTCAGCTGGAAAAAATCAATATAGGTGAGGGCCTCTCCAAACTCCCTCTCATACGATTGATACTCTGCAAAATATTCCCCATAGTGAGCCACCTGCAGCTCCTGTGGTCCTCCTGTTCCTGCTCCTAAAGTCAAGAAAGTAGGCATGGAGGAATGTGGGGGAGTGCATAGCACCATTTGTTGCGCAACCTTCTGATCCAAAACATTGTGAGAAGTATTGGACCCTTCTCCGTTGTGAAACTCCCTTGGAATCTCATGTTGTCTATTCTCTCCGACAATATTTTGCCCCATTTCCTCTATCTTTTTGGAAAGATCCTATACAGATTTCAAGATGAGGTTACCAAAATCCTTCCCATCATCTATCTCATCTACCATTGGTTCCTTCAATTTATCTTCCTTAACCGGAACACTTTCCTCTTCTGCAGGTGTGATTTCGAGCCTATGCTCTTTGTCCCTGTACTTCTACTTCTGGAAAGTAATGAACTCTCTGCATTCAAGTGTCATAGACTGATTGCTCCACAGGTTGAGCCTAGTCAGGAGCTCTGATACCACAGTAATCTCCCAAATAGAAAATAGATAGCAATACAAAGCAACATAAACAAAAACTACAACAAATAGAGGCACACACATAAAACACTGCAAATAAACTAGAACATCTGAGCCATTTTATTATATTTTCTGAAATCAGGAACAAGTACAAATTGTGCTCAGAATGATAGCACTTTGGCCTGCTCAAGGCAGGCTGGAATGATCTATCCATCCTCTATCAGAATCTCTGTTCAATCTCTACTCTATGCTGCTCCTCCTCTACACAGTCCTGTAGAAAATATTGCTGTTGGCTGGAAAGGGACTGCAATATGGGGCTACTCTGTTGCTCAGAAGATTCTGAAACTTGGACTCCAGACTCTCCTCCAAAAACTTAGAAATACCCAAAAAGGAATTTTGGTATGGATGACCCCAAAAATTCACTGTCTTGGGATGACTACGCTCTCCTGTTGGGTACACTAGCCTCTGTAATGAAAATGTTGGAAGAAGGTTCTCCAACTATCCAAGGGACTCAGCTATGGAAGGGTTGATCCCCTCACAAACCCCTAGATTGAAATATCACGAATTTTCTCCTCTCTTAGAGTTTCTCTCCTCTATGATTGTGTATTCCCCTGGGAGACTATAATACCTTGGAGGTGTCTGCATAATACTGTTGTTGAAACAATGAAGTTGCTCTAAAAAACTGGTAGAATGGATCCTCTCCCGAGCGGGCACTCGAAGTCCCTCGAGGACGAGGTTGGGATCTCCAATCAGAGACACCCTTGTGCTAAACAACACTACAGACTCAGCTAAACAGCTTAAGTGTGCTTTAGTATTGACAGACAGAAAATCATAAGATGTAAGAATGAATGAGAAAGGTTTCCTCCATCGATTTTTATGATTTTTAACCCTACATTCCCTTGGGCCCACCAATTTTGTACTATCCCTCTTGCCATAATGTCCCTTGCTGTGCTACCTCTCCCACGCTACTAATACACTATCATAAGTGTCTCCTCTCCTGTGCTGTCACTTGACATCATGGGCCCCTCTTCAATTTTTAATTATTCTACCCAGTGACTTTAGGAAAGTTATTTTATTCTAATGTTTTATTCATGGGTCCCATCACCCCTTTATTTCTTGCTAAACTTTAGAAAAGAAAAAATTAACCAAAAATGAATATTCCAATTAGTTGTCTGCTAATTGGGAATATTACATCACCAATGGAAGCATTATATTCTCGAGATGAAGACAATCATCCACACTATCACAAGGCTCTACATTTTATGCATTAAATTGTAGAACAACTACCATCAACAATGGTCCACATACTTGTAGCGATTTCATCTCAATATCAAATATAACATGGGAAACACCAATCACATTATTGAATTTATCATTCATCCTCCAGTTGTAGCCCTAACTATGATGCTCCACTCACTTGGAAAAGAGGCCTCTGGGTGGCCCTAACTCTATGAGAATGATCCTAATATCACTACCACCTACCACATGTTACGTGCAAGAATTACTATCACTAACTTTCATCTTCAGGATTAATTATTATGCCATCTATTTCATATTTTTGTTCCTTCATGTGAGCATGAAAAGATGATTTGGGAAGATCAATACAGTCAGATGGTAGGACACTTTGGCATGGAAAAGGTAGTGGCAGTGCTACAAAATTATTTCTATTGGCTAAAACATTGGGAGGATGTCAGAAAGTATATCAGGTCTCGCACTTCTTATGTTTTTTACAAACTAGCCATTAAGAAGCAATATCGATACACCCCTCTACCTACTCCTTATAGGCCCTAGGAATCCATCTTGATGGACTACATGTCTGGTCTTCCTTCAAACAAGAAGGTGAATGACTATGTCTTTGTGGTTGTTGATCAATTTTCTAAAATGCCCATTCTGATATCCTGCAAGAAAAATATGATAGTGGACGCCACTTCCAAGTTCTTCTTTGACCATGTGTGGGTACTGTAGTCACTCCTCCCATTTCTCAAGGCTGAGAATGGAATTGAAGGAGGTAACCTAAAACCAATCTTTAGGTCTGGTAGATAACCCTACCAAAACCAGAGAGGGCTCTATCTCAATGTCACTTTTACAGACAATGAGGTAACTATAGATATAATGAACTTAGGCTAGTTATAAATCTCAATGAATTAGGGTTTTTTTGTTTTGAATTTTTTCTGGATAGGAATGACAGTCAAGGAACTAGGTCTAAGTTTTAGGTCTCATTTCAAAGGTTCAGTTGCATAAATGAAAATGAGGCCATGTAGGTATACTTAAGAACATACTTAATTTTTCATTGTGTATAGGGTTTTAAAAAATAAAGAGAGTCAGAATGAACATGAATACATGAGTTCCTCCATCAAAAGAGGTAAAACACATTCATGAAAATCTTATAAAACAGAGCATGAAAAGAAATGTTTTTGTTAAAAAAAACTCGTAATATCATCATATAGAAGCATACATGTGATTGAAAGAAAAATTAAACATTCAACTTGATGATGTTACTGAGAAAAAACAATGCTCATAAGCATACCACTGGAGTCCTAAGATTATAGCTATAACATGTCTTTGAATTCACTGAAATTTTTTTATACAATAGCTCCACACTGCAAATAACAACTATCCAACCTCTAAAATGACTTGAGTTGGAATACATATAGAAAATAGAAGATATTCCACCTCATTGGGTCGAAACCTAATCCAAAATACATCATAAATGCACCCTATGAGTCATTACCTAGAATCTAGGGAAGTAAAAATAGTCCGCTCAAATTTAGCTAATAACTAGGATTTTATGTTTCCTTGATTAATTACATGATTCCTCCACAATGAGAGGCAAAAAAAAATTTCTTGTCCAAAATACGCCTCATAGGATAGCTGCAACCTCGAAATTTGGATCATTTTGGCTTGATAAATGTCCAAAAGGAATCCAAGACAGAAGCGTCGCGCTTGTTAGCAGAAGCATCGCGCCTCCTAGCAGAAGCGTCACGCCACTTTGAGGGTGATTTTGGGTGGCTTTAAAGCATCTTACTGCAAATATAAATATTGGGATAGGTATCCTTATGTGTCCGCTATCCATCCCAACCATGAAATTGGAAAAATACCTCCTATAAGGCCTTCAAAAATCCATTTTCCCAACCTTACTCCAGAAGCGTCGCGCAGAGGCAAAAACAATGGCAGAAGCATGAAAAATAGGTTGTCTTTTGAGGTTTTCTCCAAAATTGGGGGGTGTCATGAAAAAATGAGACCATATATATAAATTATAAGGCAAGATACATCCAACCATATAAAAATTTCCTCATTTGGAGGCTCTGAGGAAAAGTGTCACGCTGCTGCGTGACACTTCTGCACAACCGAAATTGTCAAAATTGCCAAAAATCCAAAATTTTCCAAAAAACATTCTGCAAACATAAGGCTTAAAGTTGGATCTATATATATCTAACCATATTTTTTTTTTTCAAAACTAAGAGAGGTTTTATTCTTTGGTATCTTATGAACAGAAACCTCCTCCGATGTTCAAAACTACTTTTCCATTTGTTCAGAATCCAAGTTTGAAGTTGGTCACTAAAATTTGTAGAAGTGTAGCGCACTTCGAGAAGAAGCATTGTGCCACTTTGAGAGGTATTTTGGAGGCCTTCCCAGAGAATTTTTGGGATGCAAGTGGTATGGTTGGAAATATTGGTATTTATGCTACATAATGGAGTCATCAAGCACTGCAAACCCCTGCTCCAAACTCCTGAAAATTTTACTTGAAGACAACTTTTCTAAAAGTCCAGAAAATGACTTGGAGCAACAATGTTTTGGGTATTTCTCTGAAATCATAACGCCTGTGAATAAAATGGAGCTTTTTGTTCTTTGGTCATATTTGAAAAAAACCTCTTCCATGTTTGTCAAATTCATCTTCATTACTTTAGAAATTAAATTTGAATTAGGATTGTCCCTATGTGCAATGTAAACCCTAGTAAATGATCACGAATCTATAAAAATGATGCCATGGGTTTGAGTTGGCTCAAACCTGGAATGATGACCTCCCTTATGGTCCTTTCTCTTCTCACCTTCGATGATTTTTTTAGAAAAATTAAACCCTAGCTTGATATGAAGGAAAGGAAGGGTGAAAGCTAGGAAAACAGGGGAAAATGGGGTAGCAAGTTTAGGGAGTGAAATGGAGGGGATGGGAGTAAGGGAAAAATCTGAAAAAATTAGGGGAGATAGGGTAGTGTGTTAGGAACATATTATAGGTGCAATGTTTGGAGATGGGCAAGGGGAAAAGGGAAAAAGGGCCTAAACAAAGAG
Organism: Pinus albicaulis; assembly: GCA_034641835.2. Taxonomy (NCBI): domain Eukaryota; kingdom Viridiplantae; phylum Streptophyta; class Pinopsida; order Pinales; family Pinaceae; genus Pinus; species Pinus albicaulis. Next base: position 425,825,839 of record CM076577.1, on the reverse strand, counting down.
TTGACCTAGTATCTCTGCAAAAATGTAGTAAGGATTAGGGTTTGAGTGAAAAATGGGAGAAATGAGAGATATGAATGATATGGAATGATTTGGTAAGGTGCATAAGTGATGTTTTAAGGCTATTAGGTGATGAAACTCGGGGTTTTCCAAGTGAATCAAGCCTAACATCAATGAAACCAAAAACGTAGTTGACAACCCTAGAAGAGGGAATCCACCCTTTGCTGAAGAAATTAGCTGAATGAAAGGTGAGGGATGATCACTTACTGACTTGGAAGCCTTTGAAACTTTAGCAATGATTAACTGACCCTTATGATGGTTTCTTGGAGCTTTAAAGGCAAAAAATGTATCAAACTGGCAATCTTTGGATGGTTGTGGAGAGTTGTGAGCATGAGGGAGGAGCTCTTTTGACCATGTAGTATACTTCTTGAAAAATGACAAGTTGCCTTTGTTTTATTACCTATCTTTGCTAACTCTCAATGAAGGTGGTTTTAATGGTGAAAATGAATCTTATTCACCTTCTTTCATGACATTATTGAACATTGTGGTGGCGAAAAAAAGTAAACCTAGACCATGACCTAGATGGATGCATGTTGATTGACCTATGACCCTAGGTGATAATGGATGACATGAAATTTGAAATGATGATGACCATGAATGAAGTGAAGGTAGTAGCTTTCATACCTAGACAACATTCAGTGAACAAAATTTTATTTGAGAATTTATTTGAAAAAATGAAATTTTGACCAAGGATCACTACCAAATAAACCTAAAAGAGAATATTTGATCACTAAACATTTAGACACTAACATGTACATTTTGGGATACCATATACCGTCATATAACATCAAAATAGTAGGTCTATAATCCCATTATTATCTAGGCTTTGATCATCGTGGGACACCAGGCTCACCAAATCCACCGCCTTCCACCCCCAAATTGATGGCTAGACAAAGGTCATTGTAAAAGCCCTAGTTAAAAAAACATGTAATAAAGTTAATAAAGGTAAAATAAGAGCTTGGTCATTGGACATGTATTCCAAGCTAAATGTTGGAAAAAAAATGATATGGATCACTTTTGATTAATTAATGGCGAAGGAGATTGGCAAAGGAAATGGCAATGGCTTTGGAAAGGCAAAGTGGCATTTATTGGAATTTATTTATGAAAATAATGGAAAATATTAGAAAAGGAAGGTGAAAGGTCACAAGTTTCACGTGAGGAGGAAATTGAAGGAAAATAATGGAAAATTCAAGAAAATAGAGGCCTCATTGATAAAAATGATTATGAGGATCAAATGGTACTTTTTTCATTTCAACTTTTGATCAGTTCAGTTTTGGAGCTCCCGTTTGTTCTCTCTCTCTCTCTCTCTGATACTCTTGGACACTTAGAGTTTTCTTAGAGCACTCTTGGAGGAGTGTGGCATAATTCAGATTTGGATCAATAAGGCAAAGGAATATTAGTAAAGTGCAAGAGGACATCAGGATCAACAATACATTAGGTTTTTCTTGTAGGTACAAAGTTGCATGTATGATTTTCCTGCTAGTTTGGCATGCCTAACATATGCATGTGGCTTCCTGGTTACGATCTGTCATTGGCATGGAGGATTTACTTGGTTGAAATTTTTTTTTCCTAGCCTTTCCATTTCCTAGATAGCCATGGTGTTATGGGTATTAATTTTTTATGTTTGGTTCTCATGTACCTTTGGTTGTGGGTTGAGTTACTAGTTCCTGGAAGCCTTGGTTGGAAAAACACTTTGGAAGCCATGTAACAACTTGAGTTGAGTTACTAGTCCTAGAATCCTTGGATGGAAAAATTCTCTAGAAGCCCTTGGTGGGTTGAGTTACTAGTCCTAGAATCCCTGATTAGACAAATGCTCTGGAAGCCTGACGACAGTTGTGGGTTCAGTTACTAGTCCTGGAAACCCTAGTTGGAACAATCGCTTTGGAGACCTGGAAAAATTGGGTAGAGGCCAATCTGGTGATGTTTAGTGATGTCCGACTATGAGGTGGAATCACTGGTTGAGGTTTGAGGTGCTTTGGCATCTACAAGACCTGGTTTGGTTTCATTTGGATTGTTCCATGAGATCCCACATTCATGCTAGAATATGGCCCGGGGGGGGGCGACTGGCTGAAAGAAATATTTGGTTCAGCCTAGTCTATGGTCGGGTGATACGTGGAATTCCCATACATGGTTGCATTTTATAAATGTTAATAAGAGCTTCTCTCTGCTTGTATTTTATGGGTAAATGTAATTTTTATTATGTGATTTATATGGATGTCATATCCCTTCTATTTCTTTTCTTTTTATGTTGGTTATGAGTATGATTTATAATAGTGATGATGTACAAATATCATCATGTTTTGATTAATAAATGAATGAAAAATGAATATATGACCTAATATTCATGAATAATGAAACTATTTTGATGAGGTATACATGATTCTTAACGATTCTCAGATAAGTATGAGACCCCCTATACTTAAATTTGTTGTTATAACATGTAGGATGCATATTTGTGATATGTTTGACGAAATACTTGTCATGGCTAGTAGGGGTCTAGTCAATTCCTTGATCAAGTTTGTTATTAAAATCATTGTAATCATGTATTTTATTATTTCTATAAGTTTCATAAGTTTCTGGGCAGTAACTAGGTTCTAGCCTTAGAAAAAATCCTTAACTTTTGTAGTCCTTGGCATAGTATTGGAAAAAAAAGTCTACAGTCGTACTCAAGTAGGCTCATGGTACAACTAGGGCTCTCAGTCACTTGGAAGGTTTGGCAAGGGAGCGACTGCGGCTCTAGGTCAGTAAAATTTTGAGTTCCCTAAAGGGTTGGTTGGATCCTAGAGGCTCTGTAGGATGTGTTAATGGTCCGGTTGGTTGTATTATGTCGTTTCCACTTAAGGTGACCTAGGAGGCTGAATCACATCATAGTGGCCTCTCATCACATGTTTACCCCCATGGACCGGTTAGTTTGGGTAAATGTGAGAGGAGGGTGGTTACAGAGTGGTATTAGAGCATGGTTCACCCATTGGACTATATGGGTGGTGTTTTTTTCATGCATACATGTCGATTTCATATATGCTCCTACTTATGGCCTATGTGCTTGTTGCATATGCATTGTGTGGTAATATTTGTAGTAGTCTCGCCATGTGAACGTTAATGGTGTTGTTTTTGTATATAGTCATCATGAGTGCATGTTTATGGTGTATTGTTCATGCATGTCGGTGTATATCTCGTTATGCATGCATTGTGTCTAGTTGGTGTGTGGTTTTGGCATCATGCATGAAAATTGATTAAGGATTGAGATGATGTCTATGTATTGTTCCGAATATGATTATTTATATATATATTTGTTATGCTAATCATGTTGATCTTGTAGCCGAGATATCCTCCCTAAACTAAACTGAGGCATATTGGTTTGTTTATGATTTGGTTTAGCTTACATGATATACCTTGCAGGAACATAAAAACAGAGATGGCTAGCAGAGTGGCAGGTTGTAGTTCATGAGATTCTCCCTATGGATCACATGAGCAACGTGGTGAGGAATAATCCCATCACATAGCAGACACTCTGAGGAGTCTAAAGGCCGAGATAAGGAGTTACAAAGCAGATAATGACCGAATCATTCAATCACAAGAGAGACTTTCTAGGGCATAAGAGAAAAAATCATAATTCAATGCAGTTATCCTTTAGAGCTTGTTAGAATTGTAGAGACGGGGACCACTTCAGATCAACCATGGGTAGGAGGACATGACTAATGGGACATATGACAGTCAGTCTCACATTAAGCATAGATCAGATAGAGGTGAAAATATCAGGGATGGAATGTTCTTGGATATACCAGAAAAGAGAGGTGGTGGACACATTTTATTCTAGATCTAGTTCTGACAGACATCATTATCATCATCGTTATCATCCTTACAGGAGGAATGAAATGGGATATTCAGAATGAGTTTAAGAAAGCAAAGAAACCTAAATTTTATGGAGAAATGAAGAAGTCACAGGATGTATAAGCGTGGTTACTTGGGATGAATAAGTTATTCAAGTCACATGATTACTCAATGAAAATGAAGGTCATAATAGCTACGTTCAGTATTAAAGGTCAAGCAAATATTTGGTGGGAAGATGTAAAGAATGTCAGAGGTATTCATGAAGATGAATTGACTTGGAATGAATTCAAGAAATTATTCAGGAAGAAGTACCTATCAAAGAGATACTATGATGACAGGGCTTAGGAATTCTATGAGCTAAAAATGGGATCTACGACAAATGAGGAGTATATGAGAATGTTGTTGGAGGTATTGAGGTATGTATCATATTTTTAGGATGAAAAGGCTGAAATTAAGAGATTCATCAGTGGGTTGTCGGTAGCATTCAAGGACAATATTGAGTTCAATGAGCCTAGATCATTGGAGGAGGCCATCCAGAAGCTAAAGCATTGTTATAAGAAATCAAAGCACGGATATGAGACCAAACCAAACTGGAAAGGTGATTCAATGAATAAAGGAAAATGGGACAAGAAACGAGCAAGGCCTCAAGACATAGGTAACAAATAGAATGTAGCACCACATAAGAAGTTCAATGCATCTAGAAAAGGACATGAATATCGATCTGAGGAACTGAAAAAGGGTGCAGTTTGGAAGCCTTTACATTTTTGGACTTGTGGTAAGGATCATCGCAGGAGATATTCTCCACAACATCAAGGTGGTATACCACAATTTTACAATGCTAAGGAGGCACAAACAGTGGGGGATGTTGGATAGAGCATTCCTCGGATTTATGCAACATTTGATAACTGAAAGGAAGATCATTAGGCATCTATCATTGAGATGGACTGTATATTTGTGATAAAGTTATTTCTATTTTGATTGACCCTAGATCTAATTATAGTTATGTTAACCCTAACTTGGTGGATAAGTGTGGTTTGAACAAATAAGTTCTTGCAAAATCCTGGTTAGTGTGATTGGATATAGGTACAAAGAAGCTAGTTCATTATTGGGTAAGAGCTTATACTTTTGAGTTGAATGATATGCCTACATCAACAGATTTGAATTTATTACCGTTAGGATCATACAATATGATTTTGGGTATGAAATGACTATATCTTCATAGGACCAAAGTGGATTGTTATGACAACGCCATTGAATGCTTGGATGAGAATGGAGAACAAAAAGTCTTACAGGGTAAGAAGAAAGAAACATCAATTAGGATGGTGACAACTATGCAGGAAAAGCACAGTCATAGAAAAGGGTGTGTGTTATTTGCAGTACATATATCCAATGATAAAGGTAAGGAAGTTGAGGATGTAGATATATTGAGAAAGTACCTGATTTTACAATAGTTTTAGGATGTGTTTCTGAAAAATATTTTAGATTTTTTGCTTCACAGGGAAGTAGAATTTTCTATTGATTTGGTACCATGGGTAACACCAACATCAAAGGCACAGTACATAATGAGCACACTATAGTTAGTAGAGCTAAAGCTGCAATTGAAGGAAATGCTTAACGAGGGATACATTAGGCAAAGTGTATGAAATTGGGGTGCACCAGTATTGTTTTTGAAGAAGGATGGTAATATGAGGTTTTGCATCGATTACATATAGTTGAACAAGGTGACCATAAAGAATAATTATCCATTGCCGAGGATTGATGATTTTTTTTACCAGTTGAAGGGAGTAGTAGTGTTCTCGAAGATTGATCTAAGGTCCGAATATCATTAGGGATGCATCAAAGAAGAGGATTTATACAAGACAACTTTCAGGACCAGGTATGGGCATTATGATTTTGTTATAGTTCCATTTGGTCTGACTAATGCTCCAAATAATTTTATGTGCTTGATGAATAACATGTTGCGTCCTTACCTGGACAAGTTTGTTATTGTATTCATTCGTATATTCTAAAAATTAATAAGAGCATGTCAAAAACTTAGCAACAATATTGAGATTGTTGAGAGAGCATCAGTTATATGCCAAGATCAGTAAGTGTAGTTTCTTTTACACATAGGTAGATTATATTACTTGGGGCATGTGGTTTCTAAGGAAGGCATAACCAGGATCCAGAAAATATTCGGATATTATGGAATGGGCATCTCCTAGAAATGTGGATGAGGTAAGGTCCTTTATGGGGCTAGCAGGTTATTACAGGAGGTTTATTAGGAACTTCTCACATATTTCTTATCATATCACATCATTTCAAAGTAAAGGTAAGATATTCAAATGGACAGAGGAATGCGTAGCTAGTTTTGAGAAGTTGAAGCAGTGGTTGAAAAATGCTCCAGTTCTAAAGATTGCATATCTAGACAAAGAGTTTATGGTATGTAAAAATTCTTGTAAGAGAGGACATGGTGGCGTCCTTATGTAGGAGGGATAGGTATTGTGCCATGAGTAAGAAGAATTGAATAAGCACAGGAATAATTATCCAACACATGATCTTGAGTTGGCAAAAATCATCCATGCATTGAAGATGTGGAGGCATTACCTTCTTGGAAATAATTTTGTATTAATTAGTGATAATAGTGGGTTGAGATACTTGTTTGAATAGATGAATTTGAATGCCAAGAAAGCTAGATGGTTGGCCATGATTAGTGATTTTGACTTTGAGATCAGATACATAAAGGGTAAAGAGAACAAGGTCGTAGATGCTCTTAACAGGAGGATACATGTGAATCATATAGCAGCTATGAGTTCTTATGGGACATACTTACATGATCGGATCTTACAGGCAGGTCAACAAGATAACAGTTAAATGGAGCTCAGGCACATGCTACAATAGAGTATAGGTATAGGTACATGTAGTGGTACAGGTACATGTATAGGTGAAGGTACAGATCCACGGGATGTGGACTATCGTCTCACAAAATATGACTTGATCAAATTTAGGGACATGATATATGTTCCAGATAGTAGTGAGCTTAAGAAGACTATAATGAGAGAGTTTCATGTGAAACTATAATCAGGTCACCCAGGATATAAAAATACATTGACAGCAATGAAGAAGTTTTATTATTGGTCGAATCTGAAAAAAGGATGTGGCAAAGTTTGTGGCTAGATGCTTGGACTGTCAATAGGTGAAAGAAGAGTGTAAACATCCAGTTGGAATACTACAATTGATTCTAATCCCAGAGTGGAAGTGGGAGGTCATTCCTATGGATTTTTTCATATGTTTGTCAAGGACATCTAGACATCACGATTCCATCATGGTTGTGTTGGACATATTGAAAAAGGTAGCGCACTTCCTTCCAGTGAATTCTACTTATTCAACTAGTGATGTAGAACAGGTCTTCATCAGAGATGTGGTCAGATTGCATGGTGTTCCTAAGAAGATTGTGTCAGACATGGATGCTAAGTTCACTTCAAATTTTTGGAAGGATTTGTTTACAGGATTGGGGACGGAGTTGGCCTTCAATACAACTTACCATCCACAAACAGATGGACAGATAGATAGGGCCAATGAGATATTGGAGGAAATTTTGAGGATGTATGTGATGCATCAACCAAAGAGATGGGAGGAGTACCTTACATTGGTTGATTTCACTTACAACAATGGGTATCAGGAGTCACTGAGGATGAGTATGTTGTAGGCATTGTATGGGCAGAGTCGTAATACTCATATTAGTTGGAGTGATAAAGTTAACATGGTATTGATTGTACTAGACCTGTTGGTAGAAATGGAACATGAAATGTAGGTAATCAAGAATAATTTAAAAGAAGCACAGGATAGGTAGAAAATTTATGTAGATCAGAACCAGTTGTTTAAGGAGTTTCAGGTTGGGGAACCAGTGTACTTGTGCATCAAGTCTAAGAGGAGCTCCTTGAGGATTGGATCATGTGGCAAACTAGCACCTCGATTTTATGGAACTTTCAAGATTCTTAAAATGATTGGACTAGTATCCAATTGGCATGCACTTCCTTCAATAGTTAAATTCCATGATTTTTTCCAAGTGTCATTACTTAAGAATTATTTTAAAGATGTTGATCATGTGATTGACTCGTATGTATTTCAAGTGGAGTTAGAAGGATAATTCTAGCCATAAACTCAACGCATTTTGCAGTGAAATATGCTCATGCTTCAGAACCGAGAAATCGAGCAGGTTAAGGTGCAATAGAATCACTTCGGCCCCGATGAAGCTACAAAGGAGATGGCAGATCAAATGTGGGATATTTATCCTTATCTATTTGCTGGTTGGGAAAATTCCTTTGGTATATGTTTTGATGTGATGTTTTGGTATATGTACATATGTATATGGATGTAAATACCACCATGAGTTGTGTTATAAATCTCCAATAAGCGGTATGGGTGTCATGTCATTATGGTTATCATGTTATTATGTTGTCATGTTGGTTTGCTTGTCAGCAGGATGAAACTTGTAAATACTGCAATGAGATAAGTTATAAATCTCAAAGGGCAATATGTTTTTCTATTAGTAGCCTTGTTGGTTATAGGTGTCATTGAACACCGAGGATAACGTTCCTCCAAGGGGGAGGGTTTTGTAACAACCCTGGTGAAGAATCCATGTAATAAAGTTAATAAAGGTAAAATAAGGCCTTGGTCATTGGACACATATTCCAAGATGAATGTTGGGAAAGAACATAGTGATGGGGATCACTTGTGATTAATTAATAACTAAGGAAATTAGAAAAGGCAATGAAAAATGTTTTTGAAATGCAAAGTGGAATTTATTGGCATTTATTTATGAAAATAATGGAAAATAGGAGAAAAGGAAGGTGAAAGGTCACAGGTTGCATGTGGGGAGGAAATTCAAGGAAAATAATGGAGCATTTAAGAAAATAGAGACCTCATTGATAAAAAGGATTCTAAGGATTAGTTGATATCTTTTTTCAGTTCACCTTTTGATCACTTCAGTTTTGGAGCTCTCATTTTCTTTCTCTCTTTCTCATACTCTTGGAAATTTAGAGTTTTCATGGAGAACTCTTGGAGGAGTGTGGCATACTTGGTATTTCGATCAAGAAGGAAAAGGAATAGTAGAAAAACACAAGCAGACATTGGGATCAACAACTACAATGGGTTTTTCTTACAAGTACCGAGTTGCATATATGATTGTCTTGCTTGTTTTGGCATGCATGCCATATGTGTGTGGTTTCCTGGTTATGATATGTCATTGGCATGGAGTATTTCCTAGCTTGAAATCGGTTTTTCCTTGCCTTTCCATTTTATAGATAACCATTTTCCATTTTTTCCATGAAAATACCACATTCATGCTTGGAATATGGCACAGGGGTGACTCGCTGAAGGAAAGATTTGGTTCAAACTAGTCTATCGTCGGGTGGTACGTTGAAATATCAGACATGGTTTCATTTTAGACATGTTAATAAGAGATTATATCCTCTTGTATTTTATGGGTAAAAGTACTTTTTATTATGTGGTTTATATGGCTGTTATATCCATGTTATTTCTATTGTTTATATGCTGGTTATGAGCATGTTTTATAAAAGTGATGATGTATGGATCTCATCATGCTTTTATTAATAGTTGAATGTAAAATGAATATATGACCTAATAGTGGATAATGAAGCTATTGTGATGAGGTATAAATGCTTCTTAATGATTCTCAGATAACTATGAGACCCCCTATACTTAGAAATATTGTTGTAACCTGTAGGATGCATATTTGTGATATGTTTGACGAAATTATTGTCATGGCTAGTAGGGTTCTAGTCAAGTCCTTAATAATTTTTTTAATAAAAATTATTTTCTTCATGTATTTTATGAGTTCTAGAAGTTTCATAAGTTTTTCGGGCAGTGACTCGGTCCTAGCCCTGGAAAACAACCTTAATCTTGCAATTGTTGGCATAGAAATGGAAAAAAAGTTTGTGGTGCACTCGAAATGAGACTCATGGGAGAATGGGAGCTCGGTCGCTTGGAATTATTGCAGGGAGAGAGGGCGGGAGTGTATGTCAGTAAAATGTTGAGTTCCCTTAGGGGTTGGTCACCTAGAAATGTTGTTTGTCTCCTAGAGGTTCTGTAGAATGTGTGAATGGTCAATGTTGGGAAAAATACTGAGAGGGGGGGGGGGGGGGGTGAATCAGTATTAAAACTTTTTCTTTTTCATGCTCTAAAACCCATACGCTACTTTGCTGAAGCCAACTAGCGTATACACACGGATATCCTTCATAAAACTCGCGTATACACAGAGATCTAATTATGCCATTAAGTCTTTACTTATATCATTCCATCATTCATTCATTAGATGTTCTATAAACAGTAAACATGTGCAGTAAGAACATAATAAACCATCGCACATAAGCATCACACATGAACACCAGGATTTTAGGTTTAAACCCAAGTCGGGAGAAAACCACAGCTGCAGTTGCTCAGCCTTCAATATTTTATTATAGAGAAAACATCTTACAACATATGTGATGGCGCAGACTCCTACCAGCACGCAGGCACCCACCTGCGCTCGTTTACCAGCCTCTCCTGGAAGGGAGCTCCAACCCCCTGACTCGTTTACCAGCCTCTCCTGGAAGGGAGCTACGACCTCCCGATCTCGTTTACCAGCCTCACCTGGAAGGGAGCTACAACCCCCTGACTGAAGGCTACAACCCTCAGCACCACCTTGGACCACGTTTCATCAATTTTCACACCGGATCCAACAACTTCAATAGAACACCACTTGCAGGCCACATTTCATCATATTTTCAAACTGAACCCTTTCCATACTTTCAAGCACAAACATACATCACCAACAGATACATAACTCACCGACAAATATCAAGAAACCGTCAGTAACGTACCTATTACTTACCACGTACTTCAAGAACCCTAGTTTGCATACGCGCTTTCCTTTTCACCGATGTCGCGCGTATATACGCGCTTCCGTTCACATAAACCAGCGTATACCTCTGTACATATTTCATTGCGCATACGCGCTTTCTCTTCAGCAAAGCTGCGTATATACGCGCTTCTTCTGCAATAAAATAGCGTATAGATCTTCAATCATTACAGAGCTGCATAATTCTTCAGATCATACATTCAGTTCAGATTCAACCCTTTACTTCAGACAGATGTTCGCCTCATCACAGATCTAATCACTTCATAAACAGATCCAGCAAATACAGATACATTACAGATCTAGATATTCTGCTTCATCATTTCTTCATAGGAGCATCATAGATTCAGATCTATCATCAAACCTTTACCCTTTCCATACAGATATACTTCAGAGAAGTATTCATTCAAGCTCAGACATCTTGCTCCACCCTCATGATTTGCACAATGAAATTCTTCTCCTTATATAGGTTTATCCTTTTTCAATACCACGGGCCCCTTTTTCAATACCATGAGCCAAAACAATACCACGAGCCTTCAATACCACGGGCCCCTTTTTTCAATACCATGAGCCAAAAAAATACCATGAGCCCAAAACTACATTACTTCCGATGGTATTCCTGGACGGGGTCATTTAGACGAATCATTACCCAATACAATGGGTCAATACCATGGTGGTTACTCCTGGTTTCCCACTTTATGAGCGCTTTTGCCCATACGCGAATTGGAACGTTGTTTCCCGCGTGCATACGCGACTTCCCTTAGACAGATCCGCGTATGCCTTGAGACATACTCTTTTCATCATAGATCTAGCACATGCTGAATTCCTTTCTTCATTGCCTTCTGTACACACTGTAGATACATCATATTTAGTTCATCAAGACATATTCTATCAAGCACAAATTCATCAAGTAGGTTTCCATCATCTTCATCAGGTGGGTTGCCATTCTAGAACAACTCTCTATATCATATTGTCAATAATCATCATATCACATCAGATTTACATCATTTACCAAGTCCATCAAGTCAAGAATAACTTCATCAGGTGTATTGCCATCAAGGACAACACATGCCAACAGTCTCATGTCTTCATCTTCATTCAGTGGGTTGCCATCAAGGACAACAATCTGCATCATATTGCCAACAATATCCCCCTTTGGACTTGATGGCAACCACGATGGTGTTTGATTACCACAACAGATAGGTACATGACACCATGTCACTTTCCCCATTTTTGACACCATTCTTTCTCTTCATTCAAACACCATGTCACTCTCCCCCTTTGACATCAAGGGCAAAGGGCGGATCAAAACCAACACACTCTCCCCCTTTGCTCCACATGTGGAAGAAGCGTTCTGCAGATTTGATATATACTGAAGTGACCAAGCTCCCCCTGAGTTCATGCTGAATCTTCAAACATATTTTTCAATGAAGTACATGACTCTATGAATTTCCTATCACCAATGACTCATACTTACATCAAATATTCAACCAAGTGGATTTACATATGAGACTCAAATACCCAACCAAGTGGGTTTACTCATTTCAATTCAACTACCCAACCAAGTGGGTTTACAAATTTGACTCAGCTACCCACACAAGTGGGTTTACAAAGTTTGACAAGTCCTTACATGACTGAATATTACAAATTTACATCATGGGTCTCAACAAGACCTTTTCATTAAATTACAAATATGACCATTTGAGACCAACACCAGAAAAGTCCTCAATAAAGAGAACATATTTTAGAACCATCATAATGCCAACAATGCATTATACTCAGCAAAGCTAATGCTCCCCCTGAGTCTGTGCATCCAAGCATCCTTTCCATATGACCAAGGCTCCCCCTTAGTTTGTGCATCCTGAACACTTTCACCAATAAATCATCAAGGCATCTTTATCAAAACATTAGAAATAGAATTATGAGAACTGGAACACCACCAGAGATACCAAACAGTATCAGAGATACCAAACAGCACTGCAGCTGTGCTGAAGAGAGATGACTCCAAACAGAAAAATGTCAGTAATCAGACATACGCGGTTTTCTGTGCATGAACTAGCGTATATACGTGACTGTGTTTCAGGAAACCTGCGTATCCAATCCCATCTTCTATATTTTAACCAGATCTGATCCTCTTGTGAGAGAAAGACAGTGTTCAACTTCATTCTGGGATATTTGAATGCTTCCCTGGACTACAGATAGATAGAACAGTGTAGTTGTGTCTTCAAGCGTCATCCAACGGTTGTAGCATAAGCACATTAATAACCAAGCCTTCAGATTCTTTGCAGCATCAATACAATATTTTCAAGAGACATTATCATACCAGAACAACATCTTCAAATATGTGTCAAGCAATCATCCATGTGGTCCAATATCATCAAGATCTTCAAGATTTAACCTGAAGTAACATATGTAGGCAAAAGATCTCAACCATAGTAACAAACTCTGTATGATCTATTCTTATTTCTGAATCAAACGACATCCAACTCATCCATGTGTGAGCACAAAAGATACTTATCAGCAACCAGGGCTCAAAATCTCATCATAATAAACCATGTAACAAGTCATCATCATTTGAGCATGAGTATCACAAAAACCAAAGAATAAGTAGTCATATTGCCAACAATGCAATCATTAGTATTCAACCTGCTGCTCCCCCTGAACCAGTGCTCCATCTTAACTTGTGCAACCTGAATACGTTCATCAGCAAGTCATCAGCAACAATCTCTGCATGGGCTGCCCTTATCTCCGAATTATAGGACTTTCATCTCATGAATACTCTTCATCAACAAGCAAACAGGAATCATCCACAATCTTCAACACAAGAAACCATGTATCATATCATCATTATTTAGAACTGAGAAACTAAGCTGATATAGAGTCAATAATACAGTTATTAACAATCAGACTGATGCTCCCCTTGAGCCTCTCCTCCAGATCTTCATCTATCATATAAATTCTCTTATCATCAATGCATACGCGACTGTGTCTGCTGGAACTCGCGTGTATACGCGACTTTTGTTAATAGAACCCGCGTATGGAAAGTGAAGCATAGAAATTTTTCACATTCCTTCATCTCCCCTTGAACTTGTACTTCCTGTACCTGTCTTCTTCATATCAGATGCTCTGTCAGAAATACATATAACCAGAATAATCAAATCAACCATGAGAGTCATCATACATTGCTCCCCCTGTGACGATACATTACTAAATATCATAATGTATCCCACGTCATTCCTGCAGTCAATAAGAGAAGTAAGCTTCAGAAGCGGATGACTGCAGTAGGGTCAGAATTCCCTACGTTTCTGATTGGTCCTCCTTCTTTTTCCAAATTTGCTTGAACTTCCTAACTATGTGCTGAAAATTGTCCACTTTCTCAGATCTGTTCAACCTGCATTCCTTTTCTACATGTCCATACTTGTTACAAGAATAACATCTCATGTGTCCAGAAAAATAAGCATAAGAATCATAATGAGTATTTCTAATCTTCCTCCTTTTACAATCAGCTGCTTTATGTCCATACTTGTTACATGAGAAACAATATCCCTTGAAGAAACCAGAGTACCTTTCTATGTAGGAACTGTTTGTTTGAGGCTGAAATGATCTGCTCCTGCAATTTGCTGCAACATGCCCATAATTATGACATTTAAAGCATTCAACATTATTGACTGATTTTCTTTGAGATTTCATCATTGTTGGTTGACCTTTTGTCTCTTTCAACACTTCAGGTTTTGCATTGACATCCTCTGAATTTTTAGCACTTCCTTGTGAGCTAGATTCTCCTTTAACAGTTTCATGGAAACCAAGACCAAGTTTGATAGCAGGAGACCTTTGATTACTCAGAATATTGTCCAAAATATTAGTACTATTTTGAAACCTCAAAAGTTTAACCTTTTCTTCTAATTTACCTTTGAGAATGTTTACCTCAACCTCCAAGGCTTGACATTGCTTTTTCATGCTTTCTTCTTTCCTTCTTCCATCTTCTACTCGATCCTTCAGATTTAGGATCTCTTCTTTCAACCAATTTTCATTTTCTTCACATGTTTGTTGCAGCTCTTCATTCTTCTTATTTGATTTTTCCAGATCTTCTTTGAGAGAGATGATTTCTGCTTCAAGGCCTTCCTTTTCAAATGGTTGTAGAGGTTCCTCATTCTTCGTACTTGATGCTTCAAGATCTACTTTCAGAGATATGTTTTCTTCTTCAAGTCCTGCATTTTTCTTATTTGATTTATCCAGGTCTTCCTTGAGGGAGATGATTTCTGCTTCAAGTTTTTCACCTTGATTGGTTGCATGAGCGTACAATCCTTGATACTTGTCTATCTGTCCATTTAGTGTTTCAATCTTTTCATTCATCCTAGAGATCACATCTTTGTAGATAGATTCCTTCCTTTCAAGTTGATACCAATCATTACTTCCATCATTTGCTTCTAGACTTTTACTCTCCTTAGATGATGTTTGCTGATCTTCAACTTTAATCTTGACAGCTTCTTCTAGATCCATACTGTTACTTTCACTATCTTTGCCTTTGCATATACAGGTAAGTGAAATACAAGAACAACGATCAGTACCTGTTTCATCTTCTTCACTTTCTGCTATACATGATTTCTGAGGTATCTCCTTTCCTTGAGTAGCCTTCTTCTTTTGCTTCTTTGCCATGAGCACTTGTAGAGCTTGGTCAGAATATTCTTCATCTTCACTGGACACTTCATCATCATCTTCATTTGCATAATAACTCTTCCTTTTTCCAAATTGTTTCCCTTTACCATGTTTATCTCTATAAGGACATTTAGCAGCATAGTGACCAACTCTTCCACAATCAAAACATTTGAAGGGAAGTTTACCTTTGAATCTTCCAGTACCTAGTTGGAGTTTTCTCACAAAATTCGCTTCTTCTTCTTCGGATATATAGCTGGATTCTTTGACAACTTCCTTTTCTTTTCCTTTTGCAGATGCCTTAAAAGCAGTTTCTTTGATTTGAGAAGGACCTCCTTGTCTCATTTCAAAAGCAGTCAGAATACCATGTAATTGAACAATAGTAAGAGTTTGCAGATCTTGCCTTTCTTCAATAGCTGAAACTTTAGAGTCAAATTTTGAAGTCAAGGATATTAAGACTTTTTCTACCAGAGTAGTATTAGTTATGGTTTCACCCAAATTTCTCATCCGATTTACAATATCATCTAGACGAAGAAAGAAACTGGCAACACTTTCATCACTATGCATCTTCAAATTTTCATATTCAATTCTAAGAGTTTGGAGTTTTGCACTTTTTACCTTTGTGTCTCCTTCATAACTCAGAATGATTTTGTCCCATATTTATTTTGCTGAATGTAGCTGCATCACTTTAGCAAATTCTGGTTCAGACATGCTTCCTAATAAGACATTTACTGCTTTGGCATTGATTTCATACTTCTTCCTTTCTGCTGCATCAGTAGGAATACTTGCCGGGTATTGATAACCTTCTTCCACGATTGCCCATACATCCGCACCAAGACTTTGCAGATATGCTTTTGTTCGTACCTTCCAGAATATCAGATTGCTTCCATTGAATAGAGGTGGCTTTATAGACATTACTCCTTCTTGACTTCCCATTGCGACGGATCTCCTTCAAGCGATCAAGCTTCTGCAGAAGGACCCGCTCCGATACCAATTGTTGGGAAAAATACTGAGAGGGGGGGGTGAATCAGTATTTAGGGAAAACTGAAACTTTTTACTTTTTCATGCTCTAAAACCCATACGCTACTTTGTTGAAGCCAACTAGCGTATACACGCGGATATCCTTCATAAAACTCACGTATACACAGAGATCTAATTATGCCATTAGTTCTTCACTTATATCATTCCATCATTCATTCATTAGATGTTCTATAAACAATAAACATGTGCAGTAAGAACAGAATAAACCATCACACAAAGCATCACACATGAACACCAGGATTTTTAGGTGGAAACCCAAGTCGGGAGAAAACCACCGCTGCAGTTGCTCACCCTTCAATATTTTATTATAGAGAAAACATCTTACAACATATGTGCTGGCGCAGACTTGACCAGCACGCAGGCACCCACCTGCGCTCGTTTACCAGCCTCTCCTGGAAGGGAGCTACGACCCCCTGACTCGTTTACCAGCCTCTCCTGGAAGGGAGCTACGACCCCTCGATCTCGTTTACCAGCCTCACCTGGAAGGGAGCTACAACCCCCTGACTGAAGGCTACAACCCTCAGCACCACCTTGGACCACGTTTCATCAATTTTCACACCGGATCCAACAACTTCAATAGAACAACACTTGCATGCCACGTTTCATCATATTTTCAGACTGGACCCTTTCCTTGCATTTATTAATAACGCACGCCGATTAATATAACTCACTGACAGATATCAGTAAACCAGCAGAACAGATCAGACATTTCTTACCACAGACTTCAGCAAACCCTAGTTTGCATACGCGCTTTCCTTTCACTGATGTCGCATATATACGCGCTTCCGTTCACATAAACCAGCGTATACCTCTGTACATATTTCATTGCGCATACGCGCTTTCTCTTCAGCAAAGCTGCGTATATACGCGCTTCTTCTGCAATAAAATAGCGTATAGATCTTCAATCATTACAGAGCTGCATAATTCTTCAGATCATACATTCAGTTCAGATTCAACCCTTTACTTCAGACAGATGTTCGCCTCATCACAGATCTAATCACTTCATAAACAGATCCAGCAAATACAGATACATTACAGATCTAGATATTCTGCTTCATCCTTTCTTCATAGGTGCATCATAGATTCAGATCTATCATCAAACCTTTACCCTTTCCATACAGATATACTTCACAGAGAAGTATTCATTCAAGCTCAGACATCTTGCTCCCACACTCATGATTTGCACAATGAAATTCTTCTCCTTATATAGGTTTATCCTTTTTCAATACCACGGGCCCCCTTTTCAATACCATGAGCCAAAAAAATACCATGAGACTTCAATACCACGGGCCCCTTTTTTCAATACCATGAGCCAAAACAATACCATGAGCCCAAAACTACATTACTTTCGATGGTATTCCTGGACGGGGTCATTTAGACGAATCATTACCCAATACAATGGGTCAATACCATGGTGGTTACTCCTGGTTTCCCACTTTATGAGTGATTTTGCCCATACGCGACTTGGAACGTTGTTTCCCGCGTGCATACGCGACTTCCCTTAGACAGATCCGCGTATGCCTTGAGACATACTCTTTTCATCATAGATCTAGCACATGCTGAATTCCTTTCTTCATTGCCTTCTGTACACACTATAGATACATCATATTTAGTTCATCAAGACATATTCTATCAAGCACAAATTCATCAAGTAGGTTTCCATCATCTTCATCAGGTGGTTTTCCATTCTAGAACAACTCTCTATATCATATTGTCAATAATCATCATATCACATCAGATTTACATCATTTACCAAGTCCATCAAGTCAAGAATAACTTCATTAGGTGTATTGCCATCAAGGACAACACATGCCAACAGTCTCATGTCTTCATCTTCATTCAGTGGGTTGCCATCAAGGACAACACTCTGCATCATATTGCCAACAGTAAAGTTGGTTGTATTTGGTTCCACATCCTTAAGGTGACCTAGGAGGTTGAATCACATCATAATGGCCTCTCGGCACATGTTTACCTGGGTGGGTAGGTTAGCTTGGGTAAATGTGAGAGAAATGGGGTACAATCATCAATAGGATAATCATACATAGATTGCGCATGTGAAACTCAAAGAATTCATGCACATGGAATGAAACTTATTCCCTATGTTAAACATAACTACAAAAAAACCCTCCATAGATTGATAGACCACAATCCTTTTTAGGTGGGCCTTGGATTTCAACCATTGGGTCCTATTGATGTTGCACTAACCATTGCATCCACACAAGCAGAATGTTCCCATGCTCACTCGAATTCACTGAATGGATTCAAGAGTCCATCGACAAGTCCATTATATTTTAATAGAAATCCAATACGAAGTACTAACACCATGATCAACACTGAGTGCCACACAAATTTCAAATGGGAGACAAGGTTCAATTTCATTTGTAGAAATATCACTTTATACGACTCCACGGAAGGTTCCTCTACTTTTCTATTGACTTTAAACCATCATCAAGGTTGTGGGTGACAATGATTTTGAGATAATTATTCCCCTCTTCCTTGAAGTTCACCTAGTGTTCATTGTGGACCTACTTCAACCATACTTTCCACCATTATTCCACACATTAGAGATAACAAAACAATTTACACCAGTATATATCAACCTCGACTACATGTAACAAACAACCATTGATCATATCGTGGACACAAAGGTTAAGGGAACTTACCAACAAAGGATCCAGCTTTATCGAGTTGTTAAAGTGAGGAAAATCCTACACCAAGGAGTATGGTTGACCTAGAGCCAAGTTCAAAAAAAATTTCCCCACATGATGGTAAAATTCAATGCAATGGATACCATTGCTTCCTAAGGGGGGAGCACTAATCTATGTTTATACTGATGGCCACCCACCTATTCCACTGGATCAAAGCAAAATTGTTCATCTTAGCAAGTTTTTCTATAATTTTTTGGGTCCTGAATTTTTTTGGGTCCTAAATTTTTAGGGTCATTTTGCGGCCCTAAAAGACATTTTTTTATTCCAAGTTGGAATGTATACTTCTTGGCTAGACCTTTCTAATGGGATACTTAGCACACCAAATAGAGATCATATGCAAAAGTTACGAACTCGAGAAATTGACATAACAACTATTCCCATTGGGGCCAATTGTTTTTTGGTGTTTCTTCTCTTACGGTTAGGGTTTTGGATGTTTAGGATTTTTTCATTGCTTATTTATGTTAAAAAGGGCCTTTGGACCTCATTATAATGCTCACTTATGTGCATAGCTATCACATATCTTTTACAAGATAATATAACACCATTCAAGTAAGTTTGTTTCATTCCAAAAATTTTACAATTTAAACACGTTCTATTTATTAATAGAAGTAAAACTTTACAATATCTCTTTGTTTTTGTTACAAATTTGTATTTGGTTTCATTCCTTTCAAAAATCTAGATCATTGTTCCAATAGGAAAAAGTTTGATGAGTTCTCCAAACAAAGGATATACCCAAGAAAAATTATTTTTGAAATGACTTTAATGTATAAGCATCATATCTATTTACATGTATATGTTTTTCCATATAATGAAAATTGATATGACCCAAGAGATAACATTAATTAGGGAATCTTTCATATAAATAAATTAAGTCACACATGTGGCTTGATGGAGAAAAATTTATGTAATTATTGTAAAATATTGACTTCATTGCCCAATGAATAAAGCATGTTGTCTATAGTTTTGTGCCTATCATAGGGAGAATCCAACCCCAATAGGAGTGAGATGTTACAACCCATTTACAACTCCATAGGAGCGAGATGTTATAGCCCATTTCCAACTCCATTGAAAATGTGAGGTGTTTTTTTATATCCTTTAAAGTTTTATTTATATTTTCCAATGTGTGAATTCTATATTAAATTATCTAATTAAAAGTATTATCACATGGTTTGAATTTCCAAACTTGGATAATTTTGTCTTATTTTATTCAAAAGAGTTGTTGTCAAATGTTAAATTTTAATCAAGGAATTAATTGTCCTTTACAATGGAAATATGCTCAATTTGTTATGAAAAATGACATCCTACAACTATGAGTAATTCTTAATTGACGGTCATAATTCTATATCAAGACCTAAAAATGCTACCCATTGAATCCATACTTGTTACCTGATAGATTTGATGGTACAATTGATGGTTATAATTGCCTAATAGAAACAAAATTACTCATATTACCGGTAAGTTTAAGGTATAATGAGTTGAATGGTGGTGATACTTGTTGATCCAATAGTAGATATGGTGTGCCGATCTAATGGATCTGACGGTTGGAAGAAATGGAGATCAACAGTCAAGTTTCCATACCAGAATTTGAAATAGTCATGATTTAACACTAACTTGTGGGTTTGGTGGGTTGCGTGGTAGAAAAAAATCCTCGATCGACAGTGCACTGTCTATATTGGGTGTTAAAATAAATGAGTTTTAATGGCAAGGTGCATGGCAAAAACATAGCAAATTTCTAGAAATGTAGTGTGGCTGCCCCAGAAAAGCAGCGAGGAGCATAAACATAGCATGCAATAGTCTGGATCAGTTTTGATGGTGGAATTTGATCTCTAGATGGTTTTAGGGAGTCGTGGAACATAATAGAGGAGCTCTTGAAAACCAAAGGATGAATTTAACTCAAGAGAAGCTTCATTTCCCTTTAAAAACTCACAAACTTTTCTTTTGGCTTTAGTGACATCATATGCACTTTGAGAAAAATAGCTTTTGAAAGACTTTGACATTGTAGCATACTTATTTGCAAAAAGGACAAGTTGCCTTTTGTTTTATTTCCTATCTTTGCTAACTCCTAATGAAGGTGACCTGAATAATGAAAATGACTCTTATTTTCCTTTCTTACATGATTGGCATTATGATGACAAAACAAAAGTAGCCCTAGAACATGACCTAGATGATGGTATGTTAACTAATCTATGACCCTAGATTCTTAAATGATGACTGACCTTGCAATTGATGATTACCATGAGTGGGTGAAGGGAACAAAATTTGACCTAGACAACATCCAGTTAAAAGAAATTATTTGAGAATTCATTTGAAAGTATAAAATTTGACCAAGGACTTCTACCAAATAAACCTGGAAAAGTGTATTTGATAACTGAAAAATTTAGGCACTAACATTGGCTTCATTTCAGGACGACATCTCCTTTAGGAGGTGTCAGGAACACCGTAGACCAGGTAGCCTCATCCATTGGGAAATGGAGTCAAAATAAAATAGTAGACACTCAAATGACTAACTGAAATAAAAACTGACTTTGAATAAAAAACTTGACTACTAACTGAACTTACTTATGGTAGAATATCATCGAGATCTTAGGGCCTTCTCCTTGGGCATCAAATATTGATGATAATTGCCCACCTACTGAATATATATATACAATCATGCGATATGATCCCTCCAGTGTAACCAATCTAGCAAATGGCTACTTACTTGAATCCTGCTCACACTTTCCTTAATCAGGCAAAAGAAACAAAAGATAGGCAACTCAAAGTGTCCACTGAACATGTGTTCATGATTCATAAATACAAGAAGATTCATCTTCCCAGATGGCTGCAACAAATTTTCAATAGGCTCTTCAATAATATCAGGAGAAATGGAAGTTTGTTCTTGAAAATCTATGTTTAAGGCAACAAAAATGTGCACATTCATAGGATCCAGGAAAAACTCCTCTTCTTCAACAGGCTCTTCATTTTCTGAACCTGGAGGAAGATCATCATATGCAAAAGGCTCTAAAACAACCTCTTTTTTTTCACTACTTTCCTGCAACTTATGATGGTCAATTTGAAGCCTAACATCTTCAAAATATGACACTACATGTATCTCTCTTTCAGAAAATGGATTCATGAGTAATCCTTCATGTGAATCTGAATTAAGAGTCTCTAAAGTAGCAGATTTATTAGATTTTTGAAAAATATTAATTTTAATGGACTCTTCAATAACTGGCACAAAAAGATGCAATTCTATGTCACATACCCCTTTAATCCCATCGTCTTGGGCTGCATTCTCATGTTGTTGAAAATAAGAATTTTCGAAAGGATTTGTAATCTGCTTTTCCTCGATCATTGACCTAGAAGATGAATAAACCAGTGGACTGTCTATTTTATTTATTTATTATTATTTGAAATATTTCTCATACTCCTGATCATGAAAAGATGGAAAAGGCTACAATTTTTTTTTAACTTCATGGGATATAACTTGACTGTTAGGATGCAGATCTCTTTCATCTTCAAGCAAAGAAGAATTTAATGTGTGTTGTGAATGATCCTTTGTTTCAAGGCAAATAATATTTGTTATTTTCTGTTGAGAATAAAATTCATGAAGGGCCTCTATGATCTCATAATCCATACACTCTTCATCACCAAATGCCTCTTCAAGATATTGAATGAAATATTCATAGGATTCACAGCAACCTTTTAACAACAAGAATGAATAGTGAGACTTTCCATAAAACTCAAAGAATTTTGTGTGGAAATATTTTATATAGAATAAGCTACCTAGCTTCAACCCTTCATACCATGATCTTTCTTTCCCTTCCAGGGTAGCCATACACATTTTCATCAAACAATCCTCATGAAACCTAATCCCAAGCTTATGTATATGCCAATGAAATTTTATTACATGTAGAATAGCCCCATACTCATTTCCATCTATGAATTTGGGTAGATAAGTTTGCCAATGTATGCAAGGAATTCGATTTAGAAAACTAGGAATGTGAGCATGATTCATAGGGGAATGCCTTCTTGTCAGTTGAATCCATCTTGAAAACAATGAAGTGACCAAAAATTTCTTCAAGCTACCGGTTTATGAACAATGGAGTCATCATGAAAACTCTGAACTTTTGGATTCTTCGGCACAAGAGTCACCAGGTGAAAGATGCACAACCTTCTTGTGCCTGACCACCGTTCACCATAAGAAATCAGAGCTAATCTTATCACTCTGCTTCCCAAGGCTGAGAAAGGATACTGAAGGAGGTAACCTCAAACCAATATTTAGATTTGGTAGCTAGCCCTACTAAACTAGAGAGGGATCTCTCGGTATCAATTTCATAGTTAATGAAGTAACTATAAAGGAAAATATCTTAGGCTATATATAAGATCAGTAATTTTTATTAGGGTTTTGTTTTGAATTTGCTGGATAGGAAGTTTCAGTCTAGGAATTAGGTCAAGATTTCAAGGTCAGGTTTCACATGACCAGCTGCAGAGATGAAAATGAGGCCAGGTAGGTATGCTTAGAAACATATTTAGATTGTCATTGTGGTATAGGTTTTGAAAAAGATAGAATTAGAATGAGCATATAACATATGAGTTCATTCATCAAAGGAAGTAAAACAAATTTATGAAAATCTCATTAAACATAGCAAAAAATTAAGAATTATGTTTAAAGACTCATAATATCATCATATGAAAGCATACATGTGATTGCAAGAAAGAATAAACATTCAATTTGATGGTAACACTTAGAAAAAACAATGCCAATAAACACACCACTAGAGTTCCAAAATTATAGCTACAACATGTCTTTGATTTCACTGTAAAAAGATGTACATAAGCTCCACATTGCAATATCAACTATCCAATCCCTAAAATGACGTGAGTTTGAGTATATATATATACAATTAGACAATATGCCACCTCAATGGGTCGAAACATGATCCAAAACAAATAATTAATGCACCTAATGAGTCATTGCCTAGTTTTTAGGGAAGCTAGAAACAATCTCCCCTATTTTAGCTAACAAGTAGGAATATTTGTATCCTTGATTAATTACAAGGTCCCTCAACAATGAGGAGCATAAATATATTTCATTAACCAAGAAACAACTCATGAGATAGTTGTTACCTCGAATCTTTGAAAATTTTTGACCGACACTTGTTCAGAAAGCCTTCTACATAGAAATGTAGCATGCTTGGTAGAAACGTAGCGTGCTTTGACATAAGCATAGCGTGCACTTTAAGAGGCTTTTGAGGTGGATTTTATGCATATTTTTGCTGATACGAAGGTTGGATAAGGTAGCCTTGTATGTCCTCTAGCCAATTGAACCTTGAAACTTGAAAAATACCACCTGTAAGATAGTCAAAAATTCATTTCCCCAACGTTACTCCAGAAGCATGGCTTGGGTTGAAAAACAATGGCATAAACATGAAATTTGAGGTTTTTTATGAGTTTTCCTCAAAAATTAGTTACTGTCATGCAAAAACAAAGGCATATCTGGGATGTAAAAATAAAAATTCATCCATCCATGCAAGGCTGACCTCCATTGGAGCCCATGAGAAAAAGTGTAGCGTGGCCACACTACACTTCTGTACAACTAAAATTGCCAAAATTTCCCAAAAATATAAAAAATGCTCAAAACTTGCTGAAATTTGATCCTTAAAATCCTTAAATGATGATCTAGACAAATAGAGATGCCTCAGCTAACAAATCTAAGTTTCACTTCTTCTTTAGCTTGAGTAGGGTTTCTTTAAGCTTTCTCTTCAAATTCTTAACCCTGATTTTGGAAATTTGGTTCCTGGTGAAGCAGTGTCTTGCCATGTGCCTCTGAAGGTTGTTGTTTTTTTTTTTTACTTCTTCAAGAGTTTCTTTAGATTCTCATTTGCCTTGTCAAGCCAAAACTATTTGTATTTTTCAATCTTAGCAGCAATCAAATCATCAAAATCCCATTGACCTAAGGGAGGGGATAACTTAGTTTCTTGTTATTTTTTCCTGGTTAATCCTCTTGTTTTTGGCCTCCTTGGCTTTATTTGAGCCTCTTTATCTTGAATCTAGTAAAAATCTATCACTTCTTTTCCCTTATCTTTCTCTACCTCAAGATCTGCCTTAGGCTTTCTTAGGAGCAATTGTTTCACCTTTAGTGACATGTTTTCTTGTTGTAGGAATGTTATCATGAAATTTTCCCCTAAGAGATTATCCTTCAAAACTCTTATCTCTGCTTGTTTTTCCCTGATTATCTCTTTAGTTGAATTGTTTTCCACCTGCTCTACTAGCTCTTTCATGTAAAGCTCTAAAGGTGCTTTCTCCTCCTCATGTTGCTACAAGGGTGACTCACTCTCATGCATACGTGGCTGCTCCATAGTTTCTCCTAATACTTGCTCAGTTGTAGGCTCAGGTGAAACCACAGATTTAGTGATCTTAGGAGAAAACACCAAAATTTTAACCTTATCATAAGTTTGAGTGACTAATCTGAATATGGGAAAACTAGTTATTGCTATGCTAGCTCCCTCATCAGTATTAAAAATGTGTGATTAAGAACGTCTCAATTTAACCACTTGTGAAGGGGTTTATGTTTCAAGTTTTATGTGTCTTTGATGATCAAATTATGAGTTAATTAAATTTTAAAAACTCATGTACAACAAATGAAATGCAGATATATAACACATATCAATCACATAATACCCTGGATGATAACGAAGTTCACCCCTCTTAAGCTACATCTCCAGGGACCTGCTTCAGCTAGCTAGGCCCTCTTAGGATTAAGAGTCAAATGTCTGATTACAAGCACCTATAGTACTCCAATGGGCTTTCTTCCTACTCCATTGGCTTTAGAAGACATAAAATCCCCAAAAATGACTATTCAATCTCTGAAATTGGTTTCTATCTAATCTAGGCTTGACCTCCCATCCCGGTGGCTATAGAAATTATACAAGATGCATGTATATTACCAGACTCTCCTGATCTAAGAAATTAATATTATGTTAAATACAAAATCCTTCCACTTAATTCTTTGCGGAAATTAAATCGCCAATTGCAAACACACATGAAGCAAAATCAATCGCACATAAACACAGTTTTTAAACGGGAAAGCTTAAAGCTAAAAACCCCAACTATCATATATTATGTATATCAATGGAACATGTAACAATCTCATACAAAGCTTAGTACATCAAGCTCTCAATACAATAAACAATAGTCACACACTGTCATGCAGAAATTTGCATATCTATGCACCAATTTCTTGCCTCCTGACAGCTTGCCTCCACTGCGCAATCCCTGCTAAAGAAGATCCCTGAATGAATTCGATATTGCCTTGACTTGACTATGCAATCCTCATTTGCAACTCCAATGTCTGTGTAGATGCATTGAATGCATCACTATAGTCACAACAGATAGTCCATCTCATCCTTTCACCTATCTCTCCACCGGGTCTCCATTGGAACTGACATGCAAATAGTTAACTGCTGTATTTGTTCAGTTGCAAGTGAGTCTCTAGTTGTGAATTAATTAAATAATTAATTCACTAACCTCTCACTAGTGTATCTTCAGTTAGAACTAGATACAACTAGCACAATTGAGTTTAACTCACTTAATTGAGTTAAACTAAATAATAGCTCACATAACTACTCTTCCAACTCTGCCACAACTTACCACTATCAGTTATAACTGAGTCCTCCATGCATGAGTCACCAACCACCCTAGGAATTGTGCAATTCCTTCAGCCCACTAATTTTCCAAATCTGTTCACTGAAATAAAGTGCTCCAAGAGAATAAGTTGATATTTATTGTCAGATTATTATTAAGGGCTAATAATAATTGACATGCATCTATTTTTAGATTATTGATCTATAAATAGACTTCGCCCAATATTATAAAAATATAAATTCATCCAAAGATAGAATTTGCTCAACCATATATAATCATCATCTTGCTAACTTTAGAATATGCTCACTATTATAAAATTAGACATACACATAAAAATAGCCTGCAGGCCCCACTTAGTGAAGGTGCTTAATTTTCACTAAGCGCATCATCTTGTTGAATCTCAAAACTCCCTCTCAACGAGATAGGTATTATCCTTCACCCTAATCCTGCCTCTATGGTATTCAAATTTTCTCCTGGTGAGCGCCTTCGTCAGAATATCTACATCCTAATCTTCCATAGGAATGTACTAAAGCAACATGATATTCCACTGCACACAATCTCTAATATGATGATACCGGATACCTATATGCTTAGATCTATCATGAAACACATGATTAATTGAGATTTTAATGGAAATATGATTATCAAAATGAATAATTGTAGGATCTAAATGAGAACTTGTTGAAGCCTAGAAAATATCTGCTCAAACATTGGGGAAAACCACCCGGTCGGGACCTTAGGACAGCTCCTTTTCCGTTTGGTATGGTGGCTCCGACTGGATTTAAAGGACCAGTTTCCTTATAACTAAATGGGTTGGTGAGGGGATTGATTTGGATGAGTGGAAATGGGACTAAATTAACTGAAATAAAACTATCTAATTGATCTAAATGCTAATAAAGAAATTCTAACACTAACCCGGGTAATTATATGTGAATACAACTTAAGATTGTTCCAATTTAACAATAACCATGAAAATGTATTATTATTTAAATTGAAATGTGCAGAAACGAATAAAGATAACTCTGTTTAAGAAATTAAACAGAGTTATATTAGCATATTTCATTCATCATTGTATACCATTTATATATGCTTATGAAAGATGACATTTCAATTATACTCATAAATGATATATAAAAGGAAATGTTATGGAAACCAAATATATATAAATGATAGAAAATTCTTCAAGCGAATATCATATCACAAAGGAAATCAACAGTGAACAGATAGAAATACCTCATTCATCTTGAAGACTATCAAATGAAATCTGATATTCGAATCCAGTAACTCCGATGTAAAATTAAATCCAAAGGTACAGAAATGCAACACTTCAAAGATAATTTCAGCACAAAATCACCAGATGTGATCCTTTATAAAATATAAGAGGGAATGGAGTACATAAATGTAAGCTCCAAGTCCAAAAAATATTACAAATCCGGATCCCTCTCTAAATGCATGAGAGGGATTTAAATAAGAAATTACATAACAAAATCCTACTACTACTGCTACAATTTATCAAATTAAAAACATAAATGCTATCTTAAATGAAACTGATTCATTGCTTTTCTTTCTCGCTTGATGTAGCCAAGTTGCAAATCTTCAGCATTTCTTGGAGCCTCGGTGGATGACTCATCTCGGAATGCAGCTGTCCATTGTAGGTGGCATCGGAAAATTATGGAATTAAACAATTGACAACATTTGAAAGGAATTTAATAGCCATTTGTTGATTGTTTGGCTTAATTAAATGAGTCCACATACTGTCCCAAGATATTTCTTGAAGTTTGTCGATTTGTTGACTTTTATTTATCATTTCTTCCTTCCATCTGTTTTCAGTCTCTTTCACTTTAGGCAATCT
Source organism: Pinus albicaulis (assembly GCA_034641835.2). NCBI lineage: Eukaryota > Viridiplantae > Streptophyta > Pinopsida > Pinales > Pinaceae > Pinus > Pinus albicaulis. Next base: position 425,797,173 of record CM076577.1, on the reverse strand, counting down.
GCCAGGAACACAGTTTGAAATAAGATTGATTGAATACAAGCTGTCATTGATAAATTGCGTGATATTACTCATCATGCCCCTAGCTCTTGATATTGCTCTCTCAGTTTTCAATATCTGATGTTCCCATTCTGTAAACAAGATTTCTTTATGTCTTTCCTCTATTCTAGGAAGATTAGCTTCTCTTCCTTTTTCTGTATCTTCCCAATTGAGAAATTTAGAAATATTTTCATCAGCATCATTAATTTCTTGTCTGAGAGTAATAATGTTCTGGATCAAGGATGAGGTAATATCACAAAATGGTTCTGCCTGTGACAGTTTTGCACAAAATTCATTCAATTGTTCAGACAGCAGTTTATTAGCTTCAAGAGCTTTCGATTGGAATTCACTTAACTTAGGGAAATCTTTGAACCTATCTAAAGCTATTTGAAACTCCTTTTCTTGTACAATCTTCGCATTCTTCTCATTTTGTAATAAACCTTGTAACTTGGAAATTTCTTCATTCAATTGTTGTTGTTTGCCTAAGACCTGTTCATCAACTTTCTTCTTTTCTTCGGCCAGCTTTTCTTCTAACTCTTTGGACCTGAGTTCTTGATCTTGTAGCTGTTGTTGCAATTGAGCAACCTTTTGCTGACTTTCTTTAGTTTGCTCTTCAAGTGAGGCTATATAGAGATCTTTCTGAGTCATCATCTGAGAAACTTCTGCATCTTTATCAATTGTTGCAGCACTATATGCCCCTGCATATTGAGACAACTAAGTGAGATCCTGAGATGGATTCACTTCAGTGTTCTTGTAAACAATATTCATAAATTCTTCCGATGGAGTAGAAAACATGTCCTGATCCGTCTTCCTTCTTTTTCTCTGTCTTCTAACAACAGCCTTATGCTTGGGGCTGTAAATAACATCTAAAGGAGGGATCTCCTCAATCTTCAATACAATCTGCCCTGTAGGATGTTCAGGAATGATTTCGACATCCTGCTCTATTTGCTCTTTATCTTTATCTTGCAGTCCCAATTGCTGAGCGAATTGATCATATTGTTTCAATAATTGAGAGGAAACATTAAGATCAGTAGAGTCTACAATCTTCTCAGTAGTTTCTTTTCCTCCCGATTGCATGTCTGTTTTCCCTGTATCTGTTTTTTGATCAATGGTTTTGCTATCCGATCCTCCTTTTTGATTATGCACATCAGCATCATTACTTGTGCATTTTTCTGTTGTTTGAGCAGTGGACTGCTGACCAGTATTTTGATCGGATTTATCATCAGTATTTCCTTTCTGAGCATCAGGTTTGCCAACAGTGACCACCTTTGCAGTATGTACAGTTGGCTGGTTAACAACTGATTGTGTAATGAATTTACCAGCAGATGTTTCTACTGGCGTTTTGCTAGATGTACCTTCTGTCTCTGACCCTTGTATTGGAATTCTTAGTTGGTCCAGAGGAACTCTTAACAATCTCTGACTTCTGAATAATAAAAATTTATTCATTTCCTCTTTCTGAAATTTAGACTTGGCTAAATCATAAATTTGAGGAAAATCGTTCAACGAAACAAACAAATCATCAAACTGATCTGGCTCATGCTCAAATTGAGCAATTGAAACTGAAGCAGTAACATTAAAGGCTATCTGTCGCGGATCATACTGTCTCCCTGGAATGGTTGCAAATTTACAACCCTTTATTTTGGCGACTTCCTTTTCTGCATGTTTGAAGTCATTTAAAGTAAACTGACCACAATTGAATGGGAATGGAGGCCACATTCTCTTCTTACTATTGTTTAAAGCTCTGGATATTCCTTCAACTGTGAATTGATAGGAAATTTCCTGGGCGAGAAGTTTGTCTGGAACAATAAGAGGAAGAACATGGGGTTCCACAATACTCCCAAAAATCCTGATGTATGTAAATTTCTCCTCTCCAAACCAATCTCCTATTGAGGATAAGTCGGCTTTAGCTTTATCAGAGAATCTAGGAGGGAAGTGATTGAAAATCGTTTGAAAAAAAGGGATAAGGAAACCATGGCATATTCTATACACATTATCTTGGAATTGAACTTTCCAAAGAAGTTTATGATATATATGAATTGGGGTAGGGTCTTTGGGAGTCCATTTCCATCCTAACAAGGGAAACTTAGAATTAAAACAAAGAGCATCTAGAATATAGGCACAAAAGAAAAAAGGAGTGGAATTTCCAGTGGTTTTATCTTGTCTGTACTCGAGTATTCTATTAGCCATTCTATCAGAGAGAATAACAGCCCAGTCCATAATGTCGGAATTGACAGCAGCTAAGATTAATGGGACCATTTGTATAGAAAACCTAGCGGAATTATCATTGCCAAATAATCTACACATCATGGCAGCGGCATAGCAATACGGAGGTAAGAGGGAATCTACAGAATACATACCGGATGCTTCATTTCTGTGCTTCTCAGGATTTTTCCTCCAATCTTTGATAGGATCAGATTGGACTTTATTATTATCAGCGAACTCTTTGATAAATTCTTTGTTATACACCTTCTGTGGATCTGGAAGGTGATACATTGCCTTAATGTCTTCTGCTTTAAACGACCCAAAAGACACTCCAGAAGCTGAAACAAACGTTCTGTCCTGTATCTTCACACTGTAGATGACCCATCGAATTACATCATAATAAGGCATGATGCTTGCTCTGGCTGCAATTCGATGCAAAAATGAATTTGCAAGTGTTTTTTCAGTAATCTCAGAGTCGGAATCTGAGCTATCTTCATCTGGAACTGATGCCTTTTCCACTGTGACTTTGGGGTTTTCTTTCTCCAATAGATTGTAGACTCCTTCCCACATCATTCTTCCGAGCCCTTGGCATGATGTATCTATGACTAATCTCAGTTTTGTGGGCTTTTCTTTTGAAATTGTAGGAGTCTCAACAAACTTAACAGGAACAACGGTCTTGGCTCTTCTCGCTCTCTTCGACATTTTTGCGTTTTCTATTACTTCCCTTTGTCTTTGAACGAAAGGGCTTGGTGTTCCTTGGCTCTGCAAAACAATAAAATTTCAGTCGTGACAAACAAGCAACTTGAACGGAACGTTTATGAACAAATGATTCGTTATTTATTGGTTTCATATAGCGCGTAAATGTTCTTTTTGGGTCACACTCATGTATTAAAAATCAAATCATCAACCAATATTCATTCGATTTGCTAATAAATACCTACGTACAAATGGAGATTTGGCGCTTGTGAAATATTATAATATTCACCTATTCTGAACTTTTCGAATGTAATAAATGTCATTTATCAATCACATCGAAAGTTTTCAAATGGCACATAAATATCACAATGCTATTTTATCACATTCCGATTGAAAACTTTTCCATTCATGGTGGGTTTACACTATAAAATTTTTTATTTAAATGGACAAATGTTTGTTTTCCTTTTGTAAAATGTTTTATAATATGCGCCATGGCATCGAAGAAATTGAAATTGACCGCAAAGAGCTTATTAGAGAATGCTCATCATGCTGACAGATTGATCGCATCACACTCCGATTGCGATCACAGACAACTTTTTAAACTTTTATATTTAATTTTATGACGAATCCATCGTGGGATCGGAGGATTTGATTTGCATATAAAAATTTCCTCTAAGGATTTTCCCGATCTCCAATTGCTGCATTGTTATTCAGCGTTTAATATAACTTGATTTGTTTTTTATGATAAAGTCTTTTGTATTTGATCGGATAGGAAGTTTTTAATATTGTATTTTGTTTGTAAACAAACAAAGATGAGCTTTTTCAAAACAATGAATCTTTATTTCTAATTCTTTTATTTCTATAAAAAGAAAAAGGGACCCTATTTCTAAATGAATTTTATTTCTAAAATTAAGAAAAAGGGAGGGTTGTTGTATAGTACAACAATTGGCGATTCACTGAAAGAACCAGTTATCTCTGAAAAAAATAAAATGAATACTATATTTTTAGTAAGTAAAGATTTTTAAAGATAATGAAAACTATCCTAGGATAATCAAAAATAAGATCTAACTTATGAAAAAGGATACAAATTATTTACAATTTCTTTCTAGTTTCTTGAGAATAAAAACATTTTTGGGTTATCTTAAGCTTTGATTGGTATTAATAATGAAGTAAGTGAATTTATTCAAGTTTGGTTTTATAATATACTCTATTTTCATAGGTATTGCCTCTGCTGCCCGCAAACGTTCATAGTTTCGACAGGGTTACCTTTTAACCATTAACTATTCATTGTCCCATTCAACTAAGATTATGACTTTTTTAAAAGATAAATTCATAAGACATATTATCTCATGTTTTTTGTCTTTTATTTATTTTTTATTTTTTAAGAGCCATTGTTCTAGTTTGGTAGCCAGTTAATAACAATGCCATTCAATAGTTATAATTAAACTGAACAAGCTGGCTTGTGATGAGACCTCTTGTCTTATATTTATAAGCCATTACCCTGTTTTGATATGCAGTATTGGTAATGTCAGTTTCATTACTTCTTATGAATATGGTAAGTCGGTTCATGATGAGACCTCTTATCTCTTAAAATTTTTTACATAATTTCTTAGAATTACATTCTAAAAAATCACAACCTAAATGAATGGGGTGAAATAGTTTTATTCTTAAGAATCAATGGATGACAATTTTCAGAGTTTTTTGAGTACCAAAACTTGAATAATATTTACTTTTATAGATAACCTTTCTCTACTTAATAAACTTATAATGATTTACATTTCCCTCAAGTTTTTTCAAAAGATCATGCAAATAATTGGTATAATCTTTCAAAGTTTATCATTTTATTTAAAACTATCAAAAGACTATAATCATTTCTTTAAAAATTCTTATTTACACAAAAATAAATATTTATAATATTCTTCTTAAGAATTTTTCTAACAAGTAAACAATCAATTAGAGACTTATTAACAACCTTTATTTGCAAAAACAATTAAAACGTTGCAGAAAGGAATATGTACAGTTTAAGAAGGGGTTACCTCCTTATGAAAATAATTTCTTCAAGATAAGCCCATTTACAGGAAGAGATTCTTTCTTACCTGTTAGATCTTGGAGTATGAATGTATTTGAGCCTATCTTTTCAACGATCTGAAATGGTCCAAGCCACATTTTCTGAAATTTGGTATGCTTACCTTTTTCTTCATGTGCCTTATCCCATTTTAGAACAAGATCACCAATTGAAAAAATTTTTGAGCCAGTAGAACTTGCATCAAAAGAAGATTTTACAAGCTGTTGATGTTTTTCATGAACAATTTTAGCTTTATCTCTATCTTCTTCTAGTTTAAGAATTTGATCATACCTCAATTGAATGGATGAAGAAGGATTTTCTTCAATAAATTGCACTAGGGCTAATGACGGAAGAGTTAAGTTTGATGGTATCACAGCTTCTTTTCCATAAACTAAATTGAAAGGTGAAGTTCCTATTGAAGCTTTTTCAGTGATACGATCAGCCCATAATGAAAATATTAAAGATTTGTGCCAATTCTTTTGATTTTGGTCAATAGTTCTTTTAATGATTTTGATGAGATTTTTGTTAGTGGATTCAACCAAACCATTACCTTGTGGGTAATAATTTGCTAAATATTTCAGTTTAAAACCTCTTTTGACTGCAAATTCTATTAAATTGTTTCCGGAAAAATAAGATGCATTATCAAATACAAGAGCTTGAGGTACACCAAACCTGGTTATGATGAATTGATCTATGAAATCAATAATTGCATCAGAATTAGCTACCTTCAAAGGGATTGCTTCTACCCATTTTGTAAAGTAATCAGTTGCAGTAAGGATGTACTTGTGCTTTTTGGAAGAATGAGGTACTATCTCACCAATAATGTCAAGCCCCCATTGTTCAAATGGTTGCTCAATACTCACTGGTTGCAAAGGAAAAGCTGGTTTCCTTTGTTTTCCACTTGCAGTTTGGCAAATTCTGCACTTCCTTACATAGTCATGTGTATCTTTAAAAAGGGTAGGCCAGTAATAGCCAGCACGAATTATTTTGTGAGCTGTGGTATCACCTCCAAAATGACCTCTTGCTGGTCCATCATGCAACTCCTGCAAAACCTTTTCAGCTTCAGTCTTTTCAAGACATCTTAATAAAATTGAATCATAATTTTTTCTAAATAACACATTATCAATGATCTCATATTTAATAGCTTTTAACCTTAAAGCACGTTTTCTCTTATAGCTGAGATCAGAAGGAGCATACCCATTTTTCAAGTAATAGTTGAGATCAACATACTGAGATTCAGAATCTGTAACATTTATCTGACTTACTTGAATATCTTGATTTGAATCTTGATTTTCTGATATGTTATGAGCTCCTGCTAATAATATGCAAAAACCTTGTCCTCTAACAATCTTAGCTGGTTTAATATCAACATCATATTCTTGCAGAGTTGTTACCCAGTTAGCTCGTTTTTCTCCTACTTCTCTCTGAATTAATAATTGTCTCACTGCAGAGAATGGGACAATGATTTTTGTATGAGTTTTCAAGAGAAAAGGTCTGAAATGCTTGATTGATTTAAACCCAGCAAAGGCTTGTTTTTCAACATCGGAATAATTCAGTTCAGCTCCTTGCAGATTTGAACTAAAGAAAGAAATTGGTGCTTCAATTTTCTGATCATTGAGCTGTGTTAAAACAGCTGCATAGGACGTCTCAGTGGCTAAGGTATACAAAATAAAATTTTTAGAAAAATCTGGGGTACTCAATGCTGGTGCATTAATGATTGCTTGTTTGATTGCCTCAAAGGCTTCTTTCTCTTTATGCCCCCATTTGAATACTGAATTCTTCTTGATCATATTTTTCATAGGTAAAACAATTAAAGAAAAATCAGGAATGAATCTTTTTACAAAATTGATCTGTCCAAGAAATGATTGCATGGATTTTTTGTTATGAGGTAAAGAAATATCAGAGATCTCTTTTACTCTATCTGGATCAATGTATATACCATCTTTTGACACAACAAATCCCAAGATTTTTCCTTCATCCAAAGCAAAGAAAGATTTCTTTGGATTTAAGGAAATACCAAACCTTCTACATCTTTCAAATATTTGCTTTAGATCATGTAGATGATTGGTTCTCTTTTTTGAAAATACTGTTATGTCATCAAGGTAAACAACAACTGACTTATTGATCAGACCTTTAAACGCTATATCCATGGCTCTTTGGAAAGTTTCCCCTGCATTTATTAGACCAAAAGGCATTTTCTGATAAGCATAAGTTCCCCATTTTGTTCTGAAAGTTGTTTTCAATCTGTCATCTGGATGAACTAAGACTTGATTATAGCCTGAGAATCCATCAAGAAAGGACATAAGTTCAGAACCAGCTACCTTTTGAAGTATCTGTTCCATGGTTGGCAATGGGAAATTGTCTTTTAAACATGCATTGTTTAAATTTCTGAAATCAATACAGATTCTTATATCACCATTTTTCTTCCTTACAGGTACCATATTGGAAACCCAATTAGAGTGCCTGACTGGAAAAATGATTTTGGCTTTCAAAAGTTTATTAAGTTCTGATTTGATTTGATTTTCGAGATTTGGATGGATCTTTCTCAACTTCTGTTGAACAGGTTTAATATCAGGAAGCATTGGAATTGTATGTTGAATAATCGAAGTATCATATGTTTTTAAATCATCGTAATTCCAAGCAAAAACGTTTTTATACTTGTTCAGCAGTTTAATGAATGCATTCCTTTCCTCCGGTGTTAAATTGAGTCCTAAGTTAACGTTTTTAGGTTTAGAATCAGAACCAAGATTTACTAATTCAAACTTCAAAGTGGAACTTTGGAGTTTCGTATTAACAAATTTCTTGAATCTGTCTCTAATGTCATATAAATCTTCTAATTTAACAACAGATTTTGGAATGGAGTTTTCATTACCTTTTGAAGCGATTTCTAAATCATGATCATCTTCGTCAATAATCTGCTCATCATATGATTTCTCTTAAGTCATGAAATTTAGAATATCTTGATCATGATAGAATACTCTCCAATTTGTAACATTATCTGGGACAGATGGACGAAAAATCAATTCTACAGAAAACCTATCAGGACTGCAATCTTCAGCAGGTAAGAGTTTAGATGCAACATTAGCTAACAAGTCAGCTAATGTATTCTAATTCCTAGGAATAGGAGAAATATTGAATTCTAAAAAATGAGTGGTGAGGTCTTGTACTAGGGTTTGATAGTGTTTAAGATGTCCTGAAAGGCAATGAATAGTATTCCTAACTTGTTTAATGACAATTTCGGAATCACCAAAAAATTTCAAGTATTTAACATCTAACCCTATAGCTTTATAAAGTCCTTGAACCAAGGCTTCATATTCTGCAGTATTGTTAGTACACTCAAATTCTAGCCTACATGACAGCATGGTTTTCTCTCCATCTGGGTCAATTAAGATGCATCCTGCTCCAGCTCCATCACTAGACTTTGATCTATCAAAATATAACGACCAAAATAAAGATTTATCTATTGACTTATCTACAATTTCATCAGCAGTATTTACAATTCTGGAAGAATCGGATTGTGAAAAATTTTCTACTTGAGAAACAAAAGTATTTACAGAAAAAGGTGATCGGGGTGCTTTGAAGTTTCCAAGAAATGATTCAGCAGAATAACCTCCAAGAATATTGTTGTTGAATGCCACAGGTTCGTTAGGTTGTTCAAATTTAGTGACAGTGTGTGTCATATGTTTTTCTCGTTCGATTTTGATTTGATTTGGCTTCCCTTTGTAGGGAAGCCACATATGTGAATAATCAATCGAGATATAACCATTAAGTTTCGCAGACCAATCCCTACTTAAAATTAATTCATAGAATTCAGGAATATCAGCAATCAAAATATCAATTCTCTGGACAATTCTAGGATCGGAAGCTAATCTGATAGTAACTGAATTGATTTCTCCTACAACTTGAACTTTAGAGCGATCCAATTGAACAATATGAACTGCTGATTTCTGTGGTTCGATATTCAATTTGGCACAGACAAAAGTAGGCATTATATTGGAGGAGGCTCCAGAATCAATCAAACAATTGTGCAGATTTTTATTGTACATCTCATAAGTCAAAAGAAAAGGAGGAGTTTGAGAATTTGACTTTTCTCCAATGAGCACTGTATCAGTAGCATCTACCTTATCTGGTGGCTTACCAGCTCCTCTAGCTGCTTTTGCAACTACACCACTTGGTAAAGGAGAAATTGGTGTAGCGTTTAATTCTTTCAATAGCAACTTCTGCTGGTGTTTCAGTTTGCTGAGTTCATGTAAGGAAATGTTGGCTTTGATCTTTTTCATGTCTTCAACAATGTTGTACTCGATAGGATCTGACACCACTAAAGTCTTTGTTGTTGATGTGGGAGGATTAGAAGAAGATCGCTGATTTTGAGTAGGTAATGGAGAAGATTTCTTTGCAGGGGATTTGTCTTTGGTACTTGGAGTTGTGATTTTCTTTTTAGGAGCTGTTTGTATAGGCTTTGCTGTAGATTTACTCCTAGTACTTACAGGCATAGCTTCTTGTTCTACCTCACTATCAGAATTAGGGAGGATAAAATCCCACATTCCATGTAATTCAGCGATTTCTTCATTCTCATCTTCCTCATCCGATATTAAAGATGTATCCTCTTCTTCTTCTTCTTCTTCTGATTCTACATTAGAGATTGCATTAGGTGGTTTAGATTCAACTTTGTTTCTTCTGAAATTTTGGAATGGTTTTTTGGTACAAGTTTCAGCCACTTGTTTTTTAATTTCAACCATTTCATTTGACATGGTTTTAAGAACTTTCTCTAATCCTTCCATGTCATATGGATCTTTGGCCTTTTTCTTTGAATCATCTCTGAAGCTGACTTTCTTTGATTTCCTTTCCTCGGTAGCATTTTTCTTTTCTAGAGAAGTAATCCGTTTTTCCACTGCAATAGCCTCTTTCATACTCTCAGCTAACGTAGGTTTTGCAGCTCTGTCTACGAAAATCACTATGTTTGAGGGTAAGGCAGTTATGTACCATTCTATTCTGACCTGTTCACTGGGTTGTGAATCTGTGTGGATTTTGTTCAAGAGTTTTTTGAATCCAGCGTTGAAATCTTTAATGAGCTCTTTGGGTTCTATCTTCAAATTTGAGAGGTCATTGAGTAAAGTAGCTATTGATCGATCATCTCCAAATTTGGTTAAGAAATGATCTGCAAAAATGGCCCAACTTGTTATGGATCCCGAAGGTAATGAGAAGTACCATGATCCTGCTGCTCCTTGAAGAGTATAAGGGAATAGTCTGACTACAACATCTTCATGTGTGACTCCATTCAAATTTACAACCAACATAAAGTTATTGATATGTTCTTCAGCTTGGATGTTAAGATCTGGAGTAAATTTTGGAAGCCATTTTCCAGGATTGTCTGGTAAATCATGTAAAGGTGCAGCCATGTTGACTGCTCCTAGAGTAGCCCATGGTCTAGCCATTATCGGAATGAATATTAGAGGAGTAGTAGAAACTGGTGGTGTTTGAATAGAAGTTGTTGGAATAGATGATGTTGAGATTGATGATGACTGAGAGAAAGATGATGATTGAGGAGATGATGAGGAAACAATTGCACTTTGTTGAGTTGTGGTTTCGGAAACAGGTGATTGAATATGAGATGATGAACTTGTATCACTTTCTGATTCCGATTGAATTCTTTTTGTTTTTCCCTTACTAGGTAAAGGAAATTCTTTCGGAGGAATTCCAAGTTTTTCACTTTGCAGCCTAGTAAGAGGTTTCGAAGGAATAAATTTTGAGCTTACACTACCTTCAGATATTTCAGATTCTTCAAGAGATAATGAGAATCCTTTCAATTTATGAATTAAATCTTGAACTTCAGGAGACTCAGGAGATTGCTTGTCTGAATGTTTTAAGATTTTGGTAGTGGGTGTCTGGATATTCTCCGCAATTTCTTCTCTAGGATTTTGAATTTCAGAAGAAATTGAAGAAATTAATAAGGGTGTTTTGCTCTCAGAATGGCCTGTGGATAAATATTTACTTGCCATTCATAGCTCATGCCCTCCTTCTAGCGCCAAAAATGTTGAAGCCTAGAAAATCTCTGCTTCAAACATTGGGGAAAACCACCCGGTCGGGACCTTAGGACAACTCCTTTTCCATTTGGTATGGTGGCTCCGACTGGATTTAAAGGACCAGTTTCCTTATAACTAAATGGGTTGGTGAGGGGATTGATTTGGATGAGTGGAAATGGGACTAAATTGACTGAAATAAAACTATCTAATTAAACTAAATGCTAATAAAGAAATTATAACACTAACCCGGGTAATTATATGTGAATACAATTTAAGATTGTTCCAATTTAACAATAACCATGAAAATGTATTATTATTTAAATTGAAATGTGCAGAAACGAATAAAGATAACTCTGTTTAAGAAATTAAACAGAGTTATATTAGCATATTGCATTCATCATTGTATACCATCTATATATGCTTTATAAAAGACAACATTTCAATTATACTCAGAAATGATATATAAAAGAAAAAGTTATGAAAACCATATATATAAATGATAGCAAATTTTCAAGCGAATATCATATAACAAAGGAAATCAACAGTGAACAGATAGAAATACCTCATTCATCTTGAAGACTGTCAAATGAAATGTGATACTCTAATCCAGTAACTCCGATGTAAAATTAAATCCAAAGGTACAGAAATGCAACACTTCAAAGATAATTTCAGCACAAAATCACCAGATGTGATCCTTTATAGAATATAAGAGGGAATGGAGTACATAAATGTAAGCTCCAAATCCAAAAAATATTACAACTTTGGATCCCTCTCTAAATGCATGAGAGGGATTTAAATAAGAAATTACATAACAAAATCCAACTACTACTGCTACAATCTATCAAATTAAAAACAGAACTGCTATTCTAATGACCCGATCATTGCTTGTCTTTCTCGCTGATTAGCTAAGAAAATATTCTTCCATATCTGAGCTCTCAAGTGGAGTCACTATTCTAATGCACTGGCTCAAGGTGAGGCATCGTAGTACAATGAATTAAACACCTATTAACATTTGAAAAGGAATTAATAGCTATTGTCGATTGTTTGGCGAAACCCTTCAATCCAACACACGTCCCAAGATTTTACTTGAAGTTTGTCGATTTGTTGACTTTATTGATCATTTCTTCTTTCCATATGTTTTCGCCACTTTAGGCAAAATAAAAGAACACAAACAATAAGATTGATTGAATACAAGCTGTCATTGATAAATTGCGTGATATTACTCATCATGCCCCTAGCTCTTGATATTGCTCTCTCAGCTTTCATTATCTGATGTTCCCATTCTGTAAACAATATTTCTTTATGTCTTTCCTCTATTCTAGGAAGATTAGCTTCTCTTCCTTTTTCTGTATCTTGCCAATTGAGAAATTCAGAAATATTTTCATCAGCATCATCAATTTCTTGTCTGAGAGTAATAACATTCTGGATCAAGGATGAGGTAATATCACAAAAAGGTTCTGCCTGTGATAGCTTCACACAAAATTCATTCAATTGCTGAGACAGTAGTTTATTAGCTTCAAGAGCTTCCGATTTGAATTCACTTAACTTCGGGAAATCTTTGAACCTATCTAAAGCTATTTGAAACTCCTTTTCTTGTACAATCTTCGCATTATTCTCATTTTGTAATAAACCTTGTAACTTGGAAATTTGTTCATTCAATTGTTGTTGTTTGCCTAAGACCTGTTCATCAACTTTCTTCTTTTCTTCGGCCAGCTTTTCTTCTAACTATTTGAACCTGAGTTCTTGATCTTGTAGTTGTTGTTGCAATTGAGCAACCTTTTGCTGACTTTCCTTAGTTTGCTCTTCAAGTGAAGCTATATAGAGATCTTTCTGAGTCATCATCTGAGAAACTTCTGCAGCTTTATCAATTGTTGCAGCACTATATGCCCCTGCATATTGAGACAACTTAGTGAGATCCTGAGATGGATTCACTTCAGTGTTCTTGTAAAAAATATTCATAAATTCTTCCGATGGGGTAGAAAACATGTCCTGATCCGTCTTCCTTCTTTTTCTCTGTCTTCTAACAACAGCCTTATGCTTAGGGCTGTAAAATACATCTAAAGGAGGGATCTCCTCGATCTTCAATACAATCTGCCCTGTAGGATGTTCAGGAATGATTTCAACATCCTGCTCTATTTTCTCTTTATCTTTATCTTGCAGTCCCAATTGCTGAGCGAATTGATCATATTGTTTCAATAATTGAGAGGAAACATTAAGATCAGTAGAGTCTACAATCTTCTCAGTAGTTTCTTTTCCTCCCGATTGCATGTCTGCTTTCCTTGTATCTGTTTTCTGCTCAATGGTTTTGCTATCCGATCCTCCTTTTTGATTATGCACATCAGCATCAGTACTTGTGCATTTTTCTGTTGTTTGAGCAGTGGACTGCTGACCAGTATTTTGATCAGATTTATCATTAGTATTTCCTTTCTGAGTATCAGGCTTGCCAACAGTGCCCACCTTTGTAGTATGTACAGTTGGTTGGTTAACAACCGATTGTGTAATGACTTTTCCGGCAGATGTTTCTCCTGGCGTTTTGCCAGATGTACTTTCTGTCTCTGACCCTTGTATTGGAATTCTTAGTTGGTCCAGAGGAACTCTTAACAATCTCTGACTTTTGAATAACAAAAATTTATTCATTTCCTCCTTCTGGAATTTAGACTTGGCTAAATCATAAATTTGAGGAAAATCATTCAACGAAACAAACAAATCATCAAACTCATCTGGTTCATGCTCAAATCGAGCAATTGAAACTGAAGCAGTAACATTAAAGGCTATCGGTCGCGGATCATACTGTCTCCCTGGAATGGTTGCAAATTTACAACCCTTTATTTTGGTGACTTCCTTTTCAGCATGTTTGAAGTCATTTAAAGTAAACTGACCACAATTGAATGGGAATTGAGGCCACATTCTCTTCTTACTATTGTTTAAAGATCTGGATATTCCTTCAACTGTTAATTGATAGGAAATTTCCTGAGCGAGAAGTTTGTCTGGAACAATAAGAGGAAGAACATGTGGTTCCACAATACTACCAAAAATCCTGATGTATGTAAATTTCTCCTCCCCAAACCAATCTCCTATTGCGGATAAGTCGTCTTTAGCTTTATCAGAGAATCTAGGAGGGAAGCGATTGAAAATGGTTTGGAAAACAGGGATAAGGAAACCATGGCAGATTCTATACACATTATCTTGGAAATGAACTTTCCAAAGAATTTTATGATATATATGAATTGGGGTAGGGTCTTTGGGAGTCCATTTCCATCCAAACAAGGGAAACTCGGAATTAAAACAAAGAGCATCTAGAATATAGGCACAAAAGAAAAAAGGAGTGGAATTTCCAGCGGTTTTATCTTGTCTGTACTCGAGTATTCTATTGGCCATTCTATCAGAAAGAATAACAGCCCAGTCCATAATGTCGGAATTGACAGCAGCTAAGATTAATGGGACCATTTGTATAGAAAACCTAGCGGAATTATCATTACCAAATAATCTACACATCATGGCAGCGACATAGCAATACGGAGGTAAGAGGGAATCTACAGAATACATACCGGATGCTTCATTTCTGTGCTTCTCAGGATTTTTCCTCCAATCTTTGATAGGATCGGATTGAACTTTATTATTATCAGCAAAATCTTTGATAAATTCTTTGTTATACACCTTCTGTGGATCAGGAAGATGATACATAGCCTTAATGTCTTCTGCTTTAAACGACCCAAAGGACACTCCAGAAGCTGAAACAAACGTTCTGTCCTGTATCTTCACACTATCGATGACCCATCAAATTACATCATAATAAGGCATGATGCTTGCTCTGGCTGCAATTCGATGCAAAAATGAATTTGCAAGTGTTTTTTCAGTAATCTCAGAGTCGGAATCTGAGCTATCTTCATCTGGAACTGATGCCTTTTCCACTGTGACTTTGGGGTTTTCTTTCTCCAATAGATTATAGACTCCTTCCCACGTCATTCTCCCGAGCCCTTGGCATGATGTATCTGTGACTAATCTCAGTTTTGTGGGCTTCTCTTTTGAAACTGTAGGAGTCTCAACAAACTTGACAGGAACAACGGTCTTGGCTCTTCTCGCTCTCTTCGACATTTCTGCGTTTGCTATTACTTCCCTTTGTCTGTGAATGAAAGGGCTTGGTGTTCCTTGGCTCTGCAAAACAATAAAATTTCAGTCGTGACAAACAAGCAACCTGAACGGAACGTTTATGAACAAATGATTCGTTATTTATTGGTTTCGTATAGCGTGTAAATGTTCTTTTTGGGTCACACTCACGTATTAAAACCCAAATCATTAACCAATATTCATTCGATTTGCTATTAAATTCCTACGTACAAATGAAGATTTGGCGCTTGTAAAATATTATAATATTCACCCATTCTAAACTTTTCGAATATAATAAATGACATTTATCAATCGCGTTGAAAGTTTTCAAATGACACATAAATATCATAATACAGATTTCTTTGATTGGCCGATTCCGATTGAAAACTTTTCCGATTTCCGATGGTGGGGTTTACCATATAATTTTTTTTTATTTAAATGGACAAATGTTTGTTTTCCCTTTTGTAAAGTGTTTTTATAATAAGCGCGCATCGCATCGAAGAAATTGAAATTGACCGCAAAGAGCTTATTAGAGAATGCTCCGATCATGCGATTGCGATTGATCGCATCGCATCGGGGATATATAAATAGATAACTTTAAACTTTTTGCGATTGAAATTTTGCGATCGAACTAATCGCATCGGAGGATTTGGATTTGTATATAAAATTTCCTCTAAGGATTTTCCCCGATCTCCGATTGCGATTGTTATTCATTGGCCTTTTAAACTTGATTTGTTTTTTATGATAAGGTCTTCTATATTTGATCGGATCAGAAGTTTTGAATATTGTATTTTGTTTTTAAACAAACAAAGATGAGCTTTTTCAAAACAATGAATCTTTATTTCTAATTCTTTTATTTCTATAAAAAGAAGAAGGGACCCTATTTCTAAATGAATTTTATTTCTAAAATTAAGAAAAAGGGAGGGTTGTTGTATAGTACAATAGAACTGAAAAAATCGACCAGGATCTTCCTCATCTAGATAGCCTCACACACAGCTTGACTTGCTGCCATTTATTCTTCTTTTGCTGAACTGAGTGCCACAGAAATTTGTTTCCTACTGTACCAAGAAAATGATGTAGATATGATACTGAAAACCCCCATTGGTGTGCTCTTTCTGTCTGTTGGGCTGCCTGCCCAATCTACATCCGTGAAGCCATGCAACTTCACCTCATTCGTCTGTCTATACCATAAGCCATACTCAGATGTGCCCCTGAGATATCTCAAGACATGCTTTCCAACCTTCTAAAAGAGCT
Source organism: Pinus albicaulis (assembly GCA_034641835.2). Taxonomy (NCBI): domain Eukaryota; kingdom Viridiplantae; phylum Streptophyta; class Pinopsida; order Pinales; family Pinaceae; genus Pinus; species Pinus albicaulis. The sequence goes on along the minus strand of CM076577.1, from coordinate 425,780,790 downwards.
TGGTAGGATTAACCATCGCTTGACTAATATTGTTTACCGCATAGCATATGTCTGGTCTTGTATTAACTAAATACATGAGCGAACCCAACAACTGTCGATAGAAAGTAGCATCCACTACCTCTGTTGATGTAGCATCCTCTTTACTCCAATTTCCTGGAAGAGGAGCATCCATGGGCTTGCAGTCCTGCATGTGAAACTTGCCAAGTATCTCCCAAGCATACTTGCCTTGAGACACAAAAAAATCACCTTCTCGCTGCCATATTTCCAATGCAAGGAAATAATAAAGGAGGCCCAAATCCTTCATCTCAAACTCCTTTGCAAGGTCCTCCTTGCATGAGTGTATCAACTGATCATCACTCGTTAGTATTAAATCATCACCATAAAGAACAATGATTAAAAGCTTACCCTCCACCACAATTTGGTATAGGTTTTCATCCACCTCACTCTCGATGACGCCAAGTCCAGTGAAATAGTTGTCGATCTGTGTGTACCAAGCATGAGGTGCTTGTTTTAGCCCATACAGTGCTCTTTTGCGTCTGCACACATGTGACTCGCTGCTGAAGATCTCAAATACTTCAGCCTGCTCAATGTACAATTATCCCTCAATGATCCCATTAAAGAACTCAATCTTCACATCCATTTGATGAATGTGCCAACCCCTCTGTGCTGAGAGAGAAAGGATGGTCCTTATGGAAGAATACCATGTGAAAGGTGCAAAGGTTTCTTCATAATCAATCCCCTCGATTTGTGAGAAGCCCTAGGAAAAAAATCTTGCCTTATACTTCTCGACGCTCCCATCAACAACTTTCTTTACCTTATAGATCCATATTGAACCTACCGCTGATTTTCCAACCGACTTTGGAACAATCTCCCAAGCATTGTTTCTAACAATGGAGTCATACTTCTCCACCATGGAATCTACCCATGTGGGCTCGTGCGCCGCTTCCTCAAAGGAAGATGGCTTTGTCTTGATACACTTGCTCATGAGAGCCATGTATCCAGTGAATCAGGCAGGTGATTGTCTCTGTCTGCGCTGTGATATAGGGACTCCTACATCTGTGCCGCATCAAGCTTCAACCTCTCAAATTCTATGGTATGCCTTCTGCCAGTTTTGATGTTTGTCTTTGCATGAGTGAACTCCTCCAATACATGATCCTCCTCCTGTGGCTGATCCACATCTTGAGGCTCTTCTTTGTGAACAAGAAGTTCCTCCTCTACATGCAAGTCTAGCTCCCTCTCAAACGACAACTTCATGGCTTTCTCCTCATTGAATTTTACATCTTATCGCACCACAGTCATCCAATTGTTTGGAAAATTCACACGAAAATTATGGGGTGTTTCTGTGTACCCCAAAAATATCCCAACTTCTGCATCCGGCTCTAGCTTCTTCCTGGCGTCCTTTGTCACATGAATGTAAACATATGAGCCAAAAATATTTAAATGAGAAATATCCAGCTTCTTACCAGTAAAATATTCTTCAGGAGTACTCATGCCAAGTACTCTATGAGGACAACGATTTTGCACATAAACCATAGTGTTACATGCTTTCACCCACAAGTGCATCGGTAGGCCCTAGTCATGCAGCATAGCTCGTGCAACACCCATGATCATTCTGTTCTTCCTCTTTTCGACCCCATTTTGTTGTGGGTTATGAGGCACTATGAGTTCTCTTCGAATTCCTTCTTTTCTACAGAAGTATTTGAATTCGTTTGAGATATATTCACCACCATTATCTCTCTGCAGAGCCTTGACTTGCTTCTCCGAATCCTTCTCCACCAATGCTTTAAACTCACAGAACTTTGAGAATGTTTGATCCTTCTTCTGCATGAAGTATATCCAGCATCTATGAGAATATTCATCAACAAATATAACATAATACTTGTGTTTTTCTATTGAAGCAACCGAGAAAAGTCCACACACGTCTATGTGAATTCTCTCCAGGATCACCGAAGCACGGTTCTCCTTCTCATGAAAGGTGGTCTTCAAAAAATTACCCATAGTAAAACCCTTGCACTGATTTGACTGCGCAAGAGTACCCATGGGAAGTGCAGTAGAAATATGCTGCAAAATCTTCAAGGCACCATGGTGAAGATGGCCCAATCTCCTGTGCCATAATTCACCCTCATCCCAGCTCACCACTTCTTTTGCTTTGCCCATCATTGCAGCGTAGCCATCTACCTCCAGCTTGTAGAGATTCTTAACTTGAATCCATATCCTCTTGGTTTGACCCATTTTTTAATGTCGCAGGAAATATTTTCCCTCGTTGAAAACAACGTCATAACCTCTGTCCTCCAACATCGCGATCGAGACCAAGTTCTTCTTCAGACCTGGAACATGAATAACATCTTTCAACAGAAATGGTTTACCTGAATCCCTCTCAAAGGTAATGGTTCCAATTCCAGTCACACTGCATCTACCATCGTCACCCATATCTATATGCATTTGGGGATCTTTCTCCTCCAAGTCACTAAACAAATCCCCTTCTCCCGTCCTGTGGAAGGAAGCACCACTATAAAGATACCACACCGATCCCATTGCGCTTGAAACCGAGCATAGATCAAAGAGAAATCAAGTTCAAATTTTGAGGCAAGGGCCTCACCAGCTGCAGCTCCAGCAGCCTTCTTTTTCTTCTTTTACTGTGGGAAGTTAGTGGCGCGATGCCCATGTTCATGACAGTGAAAACACTTCACTTTGGTCAAATCCAGCTTCTTGCCTTTAGCCTCGGATTTTGGATGGGATTTCTTCCCCTTCACTTTCCTTGCTTTGGTAGCCAAATCGAAATTCTCTTCATCGTAATTCTTTGATGAAGAGCCATCCCTTGTACTTCGTCTTATCTCCTCCTGCACTAGATTCGACCAAAGTCGCTCCCAATTCGGCAGTTTCTCCCGTCCATTGACAAAGTCCTGATAACTGTGCCAACTCTTCGGAAGCCCAAGGAGAGCCAAAATCACCAGGTCATCATCTATAACTATGATTCCCACACTCCCCAACTCATCCCTACATTGGAAAAAAATCGTGAGATATTTTGGAATACTGCCGCCCTTCTCCATTTTGATTTTTCTGAGCTTATCTTTCAGCACCAACTTCCTATGGTCGTTGCTACTTTGGAAGTATTCCACATTTCAAATGGAATGGCTTTCCCATGAAGGCTTGACACAATATGGTCCTTCACACCTTCCAACAAAATTCTTCTTGTCTTCGCTAGTTTCTTTTACCAGGCGTCAAGTACTGCAACGTCCACCAAAGTGGGCTTAGGAACATCGCTATCGATGAACTCCTTCAGACCATTATCTTCAAGCACCGCCTCCATCCTGTCCTTCCAGGCTATGTAGTTGGAGCTGCCTTCAAGTGCATACTCCAACCACAACCCATTGAAAGCCATTTCAATGTATACTCAACTGTCGCACCAATAAATTCTTGCAGCAAATTCGAATTGTCCACCAACAAAAAACTCAAAATTGCTTCAATATTGTAATCTCCAGTGATCAAAACTGCTCTCATACCATGTATAAATTATACAAGATGCATGTATATTACCAGACTCTCATGATCTAAGAAATTAATCTTCTTTTAAATACATAATCCTTCCACTAAATTCTTTGCGGAAATTAAATTGCCAATTGCAAACACATATGAAGCAAAATCAACTGCACATAAACACAGTTGTTTAATGGGAAAGCTTAAAACTAAAAACACCAAATATCATATATTATGTATATCAATGGAACATGTAACAATATCATACAAATATTAGTACATAAATCTCTTAGTACAATCAACAATTGTCACACACTGTCATGCCGAAATTTGCATATATATACACCAAATTCTTGCCTCCTGACAACCTTCCTCCACTGCGCAATCCTTGCTGAAGAAGATCCCTGAATGAATTCGATCTTGCCTTTCCTTGACTGCGCAATCCTCATTGGAAACTCCAATGTCTGTGTAGATGCATTGAATGCATCACTATAGTCACAACAGACAGTCCATCTCACCCTTTCACCTATCTCTCCACTGGGTCTCCACTGGAACTGACATGCAAGTAGTTAACTGTTGTATTTTTTCAGTTGCAAGTGAGTCTCTAGTTGTGAATTAATTAAATAATTAATTCACTAAACTCTCACTAGTGTATCTTCAGTTAGAACTAGATACAACTAGCACAACTAATTTTAACCCACTTAATTGAGTTAAACTAAATAATAGCTCACATAACTACTCTTCCAACTCTGTCACAACTTGCCACTATCAGTTATAACTGAGTCCTCCATGCATGAGACCAACCAACATAGGAATTGCGTAATTCTTCAGCCCACTGATTTTCCAAATCTGTTCACTGAAATAAAGTGCTCCAAGAGAATAAGTTGATATTTATTGTTGGATTATTATTAAGGGCTAATAATAATCGACATGCATCTAATTTTAGATTAGCGATCTATAAATAGACTTCGCCCAGTCTTCTAAAAATAGAAATTCATCCAAAGATAGAATTTGCTCAACCATCTAGAATTAGCATCCTGCTAACTTTAGAATATGCTCACCATTATAAAAATAGACATACACCTAAAAATAGCCTGCGGGCCCCACTTATTGAAGGTTCTTAATTTTCACTAAGCTCATCATCTTGTTGAATCTCAACAGCGACAATGGGCTTGTTTAATCTCCAAAGTGGCAAAATCACCTTCAGATGTATTCCAATGCCTATGCAAACTATACCACTATGTTCATAACATTAAATACATCTAAAAATGACTATTCATTCACTCTATTTTGCCTTCCGCTGATCTAGGCATGACCTTCCTTCTTGGTGGCCCTAGGCTTCAATTTTCTTCAAGGTGAAAAAAACCTTTGTATAATTGCTCCTCTGCCTCTGGAAGCTATTCCAATGGATTCATAGCATGCCAATCTGCTGGGAATGACTCTTCCTGAGCCAAAATTGGTCAAAATTTTCTCAAGATAGACCTCATTCAATTTTCCCCTAGATTCTGCCTCTAAATCTGGAGAGGTCTCCAGTTAGCTCCGAAAATTATGGAGAATCCACAGAATTTGGTGTTCCTGCCAAACAATCTGCCAACTTAAAACTGAGTTAATTAAATTTAATTGTAGATTAGCATGGATAAACTGTGCACTAAGCGCGTTTAGTTTTAGGCGCCAGGAGTGGGCCATGTTGTGCGGTCATGTGGGAGGAGGGTTGGCCCGCGGACTGGCCCCCTCAATTCTGCCTATGGAAATATGTGTAAGCTTAAAGTATAAGTAGGGCGCATTCCTTTTCAAGGAACAAGGTGTGGCCCATTAGCAAGGGAAAAGGTTGGTGTCGGGGTGGTCGTAGGTTTGACCCCGACCCCCACGCATATGATATATGTTTTGCAACGTATAATAATACACCATCCGAACCTTTGAATTTGCAAATATGTGCTCCACCTCTCCACTGTTTAACATTTAAACTTTGGATATGCTCCACCAAATGGACTATGGTTAATATGCCATTTGAACTTTATGTTAATGAAATTTCATATAATGCCAACCAGGTTAATATATATCTGACTTTGGAATAACATTAATATATGTGGGTTTTAATAATAATAAGGTTTGAAAATTAAATATTAATATTAGTAAATATAATAATATAACATAATATATGATATTTAAACCATATAATATAAATAAATAAATAAATAAATAAATAAATATATATATATATATATATATATAATCCAACCTTAATAAAAAGAATTCCAACACATAAAAATTCATGAACCCTAATTCAACCTTGCAGGACATTGGGAAAATTTCACCTTCACAAACCAAGTTGATGAATACAATTGTGACACTTGTCACAGTCCCATTGGAAAAAAACTAAAGAAGATTCTCTGCATGCTGATTAGGCTTCCATGTCATCAGGCTGTACCTATTCTACATTAAAAAAAATAAAAATTGCTTGTTATGAACAACGATCAACATGATATAACTTCTTCATCCAAACTTGGTTTTCAACAAAATGAGTTGCATTGGATTCTTGGCAACGGACCAGTCGCTGTTGTTCTGGTTTGGTGAAATTCTGAGCACTTTCATTTTTGAGCAATTTTTTTTCCTTTGATCTAGATTTCGATCAGTGACTTCAGGCCTTGGCATCTTTGGAACCTCTGTTGGTCTACTTGAAGAGCCAACCTCCTATGGCTGTGATGATCTTGATGGTATGCTTTTAATGATATGTGGACTAGTGGTGGGCATAGAAGCAACTGATTTCATGAATGTTTCCCAAGACATTTTGATTTGTGAGAGCTGATGTAAGACTATAACCTTGACCAAACCATGGTGAAAAAACTAGCTTGGTGATCCTTGACTTTGTACCTTTTTAGTCATTTTGACTAGACTTATGGATAGATAATGAGGCAAGTTCAGTGGCTTAGTGGAAGTGAAATGCGTAAATGCTTCATGATCAGCTTCATTAAAGGAGCACACATGTCAAGTAAATATCTGAAGGGACATATGTGTTCAGGAGCATCTTTGTAGTGTGGCTTTAAGAAAACTTTATAGTTCTCAATGTCCAAATCCATCCCTTTGAACCATATTTCTCCATGTTTCGGGATACCTGTTGCTGAAGCTATGGCATGTGCTGATATAGTGAATTCAGCCCGTACTATGTTAGCCTTATCTCTCCTAAACTGGTGGAAAAGAGGCTTGTCAATCGAGCATGACAACCTACCTCTTGAATTATTTCACAAAACCTTTAAAAAAAAATGTCTTCAAAGGATTTGTTGGTATAGGAAGAAACATTGATATCCTACAGATTGGATGGCTCAAATATGGAATGATGACCTCCCTTGTTGTAATTTCTCTTCTCACCTTCCATGATGTTTTTTTGCAAAAAGAAACCCTACCTTGATGTGAAGGAAAGGGAGCGTGAAACTTAGGAAAATAGGGGAGAATGATGCAGTGAGTTTAGTGACAGAGATGAGAGGGATTGGAGCTAGGGAAAAATCCCTAAAAATTGGGGAGATAGGGTGGTAGGTTAGCAACACAACTTAAGTGGAATTTTTGGAAATGTGTAATGGAAAGAGGGCAAAAGTGCCTAAACATAGAGTTGACCTAGTATCTCTGCAAAGATGTAGTGAGGATTAGGTTTTGAGTGAAAATGGAAGAAATGAGAGATATAAATGATAAGGAATGATTTTGTAAGGTGTATGAGTTATATGTGAAAGTGTTTAGGTGATGAAACTATGTGTTTTCTAGCTGAAACAAGCCAAACATCAATGAAATCCAAAAAGGTAGTGAAGACCCTTAAAGAGGGAATCCACCTTTTGTTGAAGAAACTTGATTGAAAAAGAGGTGAGGAATGTTTACTTACTAGCTTGGAAACATTTTAAACTTTTGAAATGTTGAGTTGACCCTTATGATGGCTTCTTTGACCTTGAATACCAAAAACGTAGCATATTTCTAGAAAAGTAGCATGGCTACGCTAGAAATGTAGCGTGCAACAGTCTGGATCAGTTTTGATGGTGGAATTCGATATTTAGATGGTTGTAGAGAGTCATGGAGCATAATAAAGGAGCTCTTGAAAACCAAAGGATGAAATTATCTCAAGAGAAGCTTCATTTCCCTTTAAAAACTCACAAACTTTTCTTTTGATTTTAGTGACATCATATGCACTTTGAGAAAAATACCTTCTGAAAGACTTTGACAATGTAGCATACTTATTTGAAAAAAGGAAATTTTGTCTTTTGTTTTATTTCCTAACTTTGCTAACTCCCAATTAAGGGACTTGAATAATGAAAATGACTCTTATTTTCCTTTCTTACATGATTGGCATTATGATGACAAAACAAAAGTGGTCCTAGCCCATGACCTAGATGATGGCATGTTAACTTATATATGACCCTAGATACTTAAATGATGACAGGACCTTGAAATTTATGATGACCATGATTGGGTGGAGGGAGAAGCATCTGACCTATACAACATACAGTGAGAAAAAATTATTTGAGAATTCATTTGAAAGTATAAAATTTGATGAAGGACTTCTACCAAATAAACCTGAAAGAGTGTATTTGATCACTAAAATATTTATACACTAACATTGGCTCCAGCTGGGGATGGAAGCTCCTTTAGGATGTGTCAAGAAAATTGTAGACCAGGTAACCTCACCATTGGGCAACGGATTAAAAATAAAACATTAGACACTCAAATTCCTAACTGAAAGAAAAATTGACTTTGACTCAAAAAATTGACTATTGACTTAACTTACTTATGGAAACAAACCATCGGGATCTTAGGGAATTCTCCTCTGGCTTCAAATCTTGATGATAACCACCCACCTACTAAATATATATATATATATATATACAAACATGCGATATGATCCCTCCAGTGTAACCAATCTAGCAAATGGCTACTTACTTGAATCCTACTCACACTTTCCTTAAGCAGGAAAAAGAAACAAAAGATAGGAAACTCAAATTTTCCACTTAACATGTGTTCATGATTCATAAATACAAGAAGATTCATCTTCCCAGATGGCTGCAAAAAATTGGCAATAATATCAAGAGAAAGGGAAGTTTTTTCTTGAAAATCTGTGTTTGAGGCAACAAAAATGTGCACATTCATAGGATCCAGGACAAACTCCTCTTCTTCAATCGACTCTTCAATTTCTTAACCTGGAGGAGGATAATCATCTGCAAAAGGCTCTAAAACAACCTCTTCTTTTTCACTACTTTCCTGCAACTTATGATGGTCAATTTGAAGCCTAGCATCTTCAAAATATGAAACTACATGTATCTCTCTTTCAGAAAATGGATTCATGAGTAATCCTTCATGTAAATTTGAATTAAGAGTTTCTAAAGTATCATATTTATTAGATATTTGAAAATATTAACTTTAATGGACTCTTCAATAACTGGCACAACAAGATGAAATTCTATGTCACATACCCCTTTAATCCCACTGTATTAGGCCACATTCTCATGCTGCTGAAAATAAAAAATTTTCAAAAGGATTTGTAATCTACTTTTCCTCGACCATTGACCCAAAAGATGAATAAACCAATGGATTGTCTATTTATTTTTCTTGTTTGAAAGAGTTCTCATACTCCTGATCATGAAAAAAATGGACAAGGCCGCAAATTTTTGTTAACTTTATGGGATATAACTTGACTGTTAGGATGCAGATCTCTTTCATCTTCAAGCAAAGAAGGAGTTAATGTGTGATATGAATGATCCTTTGTATCAAGGCAGATAATCTATATTATTTTTTGTTGAGAAGAAAATTCATGAAGGGCCTCCGTGATCTCATAATTCAGGCACTCTTCATTACCAAAAGCCTCTTCAAGGTATTGAATGGAATCTTCACAGTATTCACGACAATCTTTGAACAACAAGAATGAATGGTGAGACTTTCCATAAACTCAAAGAATGTTGTGTGAAAGTATTTAAGAGAGAATAAGCTACCTGGCTTAAACCCTTCATACCATGATCTTGCTTTCCCTTCCAGGGTAGCCATAAAAATTTTCATCAAAAAATCCTCACGAAACCTCATCCCAAGTTTATGTATATGCCAATGAAATTTTATTAGATGCAGAATAGCCTCATCCTCATTTCCATCTATGAATTTGGGAAGATAAGTTTTCCAATGTATGCAAAGAATTCGATTTGGAAAACTAGGAATGTGAGCATGATTCATAGGGGCATACCTTCTAGCAGTTGAATCCATCTTGAAAACAATGAAGTCACCAAAAATTTCTTCAAACTGTTGGTTTTTGAATAGTGGATTCACCATGAAAAATAAAAACTTTCGGATTCTTCGACACTGGAGTCACGAGGTGAAATATGCACAAAATTATTGTGCTTAACCACTATTCACCATTAGAAATCAGAGCTAATCTTTGTCATTATTTCCTGGGAAATATTTAACCTTTGTTCCCCTGCAAAGATTCCAAAAATTTTATCACTCCCTCCGCTTCCCAAGGCTGAGAAATGAGACTAAAGGAGGTAACCTCAAACCAATCTTTAGATTTGGTAGCTAGCCCTACCAAACGAGAGAGGGCTCTCTCGATATATATTTCACATTCAATGAAGTGACTCGAAAGGAAAATATCTTAGGCTAGATGTAAGGTCAGTATTTTTTATTAGGGTTTCGTTTTGAATTTGTTGGATAGGAAGTGTCAATGTAGGAACTAGGTCAAGGTTTCAAGGTCAGGTTTCAAATGACCAGTTGCAGAGATGAAAATGAGTCCAGGAAGGAATGCTTAGAAACATATTTAGATTTTTGTTGTGGTATAGGGTTTGAAAAATGGAGAATCTGAATGAGCATATAACATATGAGTTCATTCATTAGAGGAAGTAAAACACATTTATGAAAATCTCATTAAATAGAGCACAAAATTAAGAATTATGCTTAAAGACTCATAATATCATCATATGAAAGCATACATATGATGGGAGGAAAGCATAAAATTTCAATTTTATGGTAACACTGAGAAAAAATAATGCCAATAAGCATACCGTTGGAGTCCCAAAATTATAGTTGCAACATGTCTTTGATTTCACTGTAAAAATATGTACATAAGCTCCACACTGCAATATCAAGTATCCAACCCCTAAAATGACTTGAGTTTGAGTACATATAGAAAAGTAGACAATATTCCACCTCAATGGGTCGAAATTTGATCCAAAACAACTAATTAATGCACCTAATGAGTCATTACCTAATTTTTATGGAAGTTAGAAACAATCTTCCCTATTTTAGCTAACAAGTGGGAGTTTGTCTCCTTGATTAGTTACACGATCCCTCAACAATGAGGAGCATAAATAAATTTCATTAACCATGAAATAACTCATGAGACAGTTGTTACCTTGAATCTTTCACCTTTTTTGACTGACACCTGTCCAGAAAGCCTTCTACGTAGAAACGTAATGTGCCTGCAAGAAACGTAGTGTACTTTTATAGAAGCGTAGCGTGCACTTGGAGGGGCTTTTGAAGTAGCTTTTATGCATATTTTTGCTGATCTGAAGGTTGGATAAGGTAGCCCCGGATGTCCTCTAGCCAAATTAACCTTAAAACTTGAAAAATACCTCCTGTCAGACACTCAAAACTTCAGTTCCCCAAGGTTACTCTAGAAGCGTTGCGTGGGTTGAAAAACAGTGGTAGAAACATGAAATTTGGGGTGTTTTTTGAGTTTTCCCCCAAAATTAGGAACTGTCATGCAAAACCAAAGGCATATCTGGGATTGAAATATAAAAATTCATCCATCCATGCAAGTCTGACCTCCATTGGAGCCCTTGAGAAAAAGTGTAGGGTGGCCATGCTACGTTTCTGTATAATTGAAATTGCCAAAATTTCCCAAAAATCCAAAATAAATAGAGAAAATGCTCAAAAATTTCTGAAATTTGATCCTTAGCATAAGTGAATGATGATATAGATAGTTAGAGATGCCTCGGCCATAAAATTCAAATTTTCCTTCAACTTTAGCTTGATTAGAATTTCTTTAAGCCTCTTTTTCAAATTCTTAGCCATGATTTTGGCAATTTGGTTCCTGGTGAAGTAGTGTCTTGCCATGTGTCTTTGGAGGTTGTTATTTTTGTTTTTATTCTTCAAGAGTTCCTCTTGATGCCAATTTACCTTGCCAAGCCAAAAATCTTTGTCTTTTTCAATCTCAGCAACAATCAAATCATCAAAATCCTGTTGACCTAAGGGAGGGGATAACTTAGTTTCTTATTCTTTTTGCTTGGTTAATCCTCATATTTTTGGCCTCCTTGGCTTTACCTGAGCCTCTTTGTCTTCAAGGTCATCAACATATGTCACTAATTTTCCCTTATCTTTCGCTGCCTCAAGATATTCCTTAGGTTTTCTTAGGAGCAACCATTTCACCTTTAGTTGCATGTTTTCTTGTTGTAGGAATGTTATCATGAAATTTTCCCTTGAGAGGTTGTCCTTGAGCTCTCTTATCTATGCTTATTTTTCCTTGATTATCTCTTCAGCTGACTTTTTTTCCACCTGCTCTGCTAGCTCTGCCATGTCAACCTCTAAAGGTGCTTTCTCCTCCTCATGTTGCTTCAAGGGTGACTCACTCTCATGCATAGGTGGTTGCTCCATAGTTTCTCCTAATACTTTCTCACCTATAGGTTTAGGTGAAAGCACACCTTTAGTGATATTAGGATAAAATACCAAAATTTTACCCTTCTCATAATTTTGATTGATTTCAGCCCTTGGCGTATTTGGAACCTTTGCTGGTCTACTTGAAGAGACAATCTCCTATGGATTTGTGATGTTGATGGTATGCTTTGAATGATAGGCGGATTAGTGGTGGGCATAGAAGCAACTGATTTCACGAATGTTTCCCAGGACATATTGATTTTTGAGAGATGATTTAATACTATAACCTTGAACAAACCATGGTGAAACAAACAATCTTGGTGATCCTTGCCTTTACTTTGTACCTTTTCAGTCATTGTGACTATAATTCTAACTAGATAATGAGGCAAGTTCAACGACTTGGTGGTAGTGAAATGCATCAATGGCCTTATGTGGTACTGGTATAATCTTGAGAAACTCCCTTCATAGGTAAAATAATTCATGATCAACTTCATTAAAGGAGCATACTTTTCAAGTAAATGTATGAAGGGAAAGATGTGTTCAGGAGCATCTTTTTAGTGTGGCTTTAACAAAAATTTATAGTTCTCAATGTCCAAATATGTCCCTTTGAACCAGATTTATACATGTTGAAGCAATGGATTTTTATGATATAGTGAATTCAACCTCTTCTATGTGAGCCTTATCTCTCCTAAAACTAGTGGCGAAGAGGCTTGTAAATTGAATATGAAAGCCTACCTCTTGAATTATTTCACAAAACCTTAAACAACCAGTGTCTTCAAAGGATTTGTTGGTATATGAAGAAGCATTGATCTCCTGTAGATTGGATGGATCAAATATGGAATGATGACCTCCCTTGTTTTAATTTCTCTTCTTGCCTTCCATGATGTTTGTTTTCAAAAAGAAACCCTAGCTTGATGTGAAGGAAAGGAAGGGTGAAACTTAGGAAAATGGGGGAGAATGATGTAGTGAGTTTAGGGACAAAGATGAGAGGGATTGGAGTTAGAGAAAAATCACTAAAAAATTTGGGAGATGGGGTGGTAGGTTAGCAACACAATGTAGGTGGATTTTTTGTAAGTGTGTAAGGGAAAGAGGGCAAAAGGGCCTAAACACAAAGTTGACCTAGTACCTCTGCAAAAACCTAGTGAGGATTAGGGTTTGGGTGAAAATGAGAGAAATGAGAGATATATATGATAAGGAATGATTTGGTAAAGTGTATGAGTTATATTTGAAGGTTTTTAAGTGATGAAACTAAGGGTTTTGTTGCTGAAAGAAGCCAAACATCAATGAAATCCAAAAACGTAGTGAAAACCCTAGAAGAGGGAATCCACCTTTTGCTGAAGAAACTTGATTGAAAGAGAGGCGAGGATGTTTAATTATTGGCTTGGAAGCATTTGAAACTTGTGAAATGATGAGTTGACCCTTCTTATGGCTTCTTTGACCTTGAATACCAAAAACACAGCAGATTGCCAGAAATGTAGCATGGTTTCCCCAGAAACGTAGCGAGGAGCAGAAACATAGCGTGCAATAGTTTGGATTAGTTTTGATTGTGGAATTCACTCTCTAGATGTTTGTAGAGAGTCGTGGAGCATAATAGAGGAGCTCTTGAAAACCAAAGGATGAAATAAACTCAAGAGAAGCTTCATTTCCCTTTAAAAACTCACAAACTTTGCTTTTAGCTTTAGTGACATCATATGCACTTTGAGAAATTTTGAAATACTTTGACAATTTAGCATATTTCTTTCCAATAAAGACAAGTTGCCTTTTGTTTTATTTCCTAACTTTGATAATTCTCAATGTAGGTGACTTGAATAATGAAAATGAATCTTATTTTCATTTCTTACATGATTGGCATTATGATGACAAAACAAAAGTAGCCTTAGACCATGACCTAGATGATGGTATGTTAACTGCTCTATGAACCTAGATACTTAAATGATGACATGACCTTGAAATTTATGATGTCCATGAGTGGGTGGAGGGAGCAACATCTGACCTAGACAACATCCAGTGAACAAAAAATTATTTGAGAATTCATTTCAAAGTATATAATTTTATAAGGACTTATACCAAATAAACCTGAAAGAATCTATTTGATCACTGAAACATTTAGACACTAACACCTGGAATGGAAGAAGTTTCTGCATCTGCATCATTAGCTTGTGGAGACATCCATTCCTTGCATTTTCTCCAAAATTCTACATTCGGGCTAGGACAATTAGCAAGCTTGACATGAGCCATTCTGAAATCTGTGATCCTGGAATATGAGGGTCTTTCTGAAAACAAGGTTTTCATCATCCATAATAGCTGAAAGTATTTATGCAGGAAATTCACAATATTGGCTTCCTTCAAGATAACAGTATTTTCATGTGTATTTCCAATTTTACTGTAATTTTCCCAAATGGGAAAATCAGGAATATAATGAAAAATACTAGAATAGCAGTGTAAAAAATCATATAAAAGAAAGAGGTAAATATGGATACCTTCCATTCATCATGACAGTAACATATAAGTGTAAAATAATGGGCCACAAAATTTACAACAAGATATAACAATCCTCCAATAGATAAAACCCTCAATAGAGGTGTTGCTACTATATTTCAAAATGCTGGAAGACTGCTACACCACAGTCATATAGTGCATTTCTACAAAAAATTAACATAAAAATATATATGGTTGTTATATGCCTCAAAGGATACAACAAATGTATATCTAGGCTCTATAAAACCTTCCTAAAAGAACCCCCAAAGGGTTTTCAGAAATATACCAATGTACAAGATGGGAATCAAAGCCCTAGGGCTGAAGATTCACTGCAAAAAATAAAATGGAAAGATGGGGCTGATCTGATATAAAAAATAATGTAGCCGCCTCCAATATATCATCTAGATGAAAGGTCGATCCCTTCTCTAGAAAACCTCCTCCCCAAATGTGTAGTGAAACCACCCTGCAACTCTTCCCTCAAAATAACACATTAAAAGACCGAATCTACATTGTAGGGGAAAAAAATAAGTGGCCTAATGCCAGATGTTGCAAATAAGCTCAAGGGCCTTCCTTACTATCCTCCCAATGGAAAGGAACCCTTCTTCACTGAAAATAAGCACTAAAGTGACCCAGATATGTTCTCCACTGCTGCAACTTGCAACACAACTCAACCCTCAATAGGATTTGCACTTTAGATGAAAGATGAAGCTTGGCCTAAAGCCCGAATGTGGAAGTAAATTACAATGCTCTTCCAAGAGGCCTCTCAAGGAAAGAGGTAGGATTCTCGATCAGGAACACCCTGTGCTAAACAACACTGCAATCTTAGCTAAACAACTGAAGAAATCTATATTGTCTAAACAGACCATATATCAAAACATAACATATCATAAGCTGAATAATATGGCTTCCATCCTCTTCCTTACATAAGAAATGAGCTTTATAACCCTAAGCCCCATCCATTAATTAAACTACTTCCATGCAAAGAGTCTCCATCTAAAACTGTGTTGTCCCTCATTAAATGCCACTACTCCATGACATCGTTGTTGATTTGGTCAAAGTTGACCTAGTTAAGGTGTTCCAGCCCCTTTTCACACCTAAGGGTGCTCAATTAAGCTACCAAGATGTCCTCATTTCACATTGGCATTTATTTTATTCATATTAAGGATATTTATGGTTCTCCATTATCCTCTTATTCATTTAACAAGAAAGCGAAAAAAAAAATTAATATTCCAACTAGCTCATGGCTAATTGGGAATATTACAGTCCTCCCCTCCAAAATGTTGCTTATCCTCAAGAAACTGACAAGGTGAGTGCTGCAACTATTCTCCTCCACCATTGGTGACACCTCCATGTGATAAGCTTCCCTCATAAGTTAAGTGTCTCCCAAGCCATCCCTCCATGACATTCTCCTCCCATGTTCTCATGAGATGTAAATAACTCATCCCACAAGGAAGCAAAGATCCAATGAAACAATCATGGTTTGCCCAATTTCATCCTTGAAACATGTAGCATAATGAACATGGATAATCTCTCTCCCAAAGGGCACATCCAGTCCTCCCGCCCTCCCTCCAATCATTCCCATAAAAAGAATAAGTACATCATCAATGTATGGGATCAAAACCAAGTACATATAAACAAAAATATGCAAAAATGGAGGTGGGCCATAGTCCCACACATGGAACCATCACAATATGTCTCCTGAATGCATCAAATAATGATATGGTAAGTGGTTTCGCCACCACTCACTTTCTGCTCAAATTTTCTCACAAGTTCTGAAAAGGTGAGAAATGTTTGGTGCTTTTGGAGTGCACCCAGAGTGGTAAATCATCTCCCTATATCCTCCTAGGGAGTGGCCATGTTCAGAAATTTTTATGGCCCAAAGTTGGCCATGAATTAGTTTATATGGAATAATGCTCCTCCTTGGATCAATGGCCTACATATACATGGTAAAGGAATGCAAATAATCATCAAGTGAAGTATCATGCACATAAACATGTTCCTTACCATAATTTCTGCTCATACAAATGGAGTGGTCCATAGATAGATCCCCTATCATTCCAAAAGAGGAAAGAGGTAGCTGCGATAACTCCTCCATAGAGTTATGTATATCTCCCATCTCCACATGATCCATGCATCTTCTCAAATGTTGATATATCTCCTCTTCAAAGCCTTCCCAAGTGTATCCCTCCATGATAATGTTGTAGGATCTCATGGAATAAGTATGGCTGCAGAGAAAATCTTCATGTGCTCTTTGTAGTAACTTCTCCTTGAGATTGGAAGCTCTAGATAAGAAGATCCTACCATTATAGTAGATGAATTCATCTTGGACTGAATAGCCCTCCTCTTGAAGCTAGTCATCAAGTATCATGCATGTAAAAATATCCTTGGAATAATCCACCAACAACTGGGATTTCCAATATGGATCTATCCTCCATAGTGACAACGATGATGATCTATCACAAAGAACATCTGTCATATGGCTACCATTCTCTTTGAAATCTCCTATGCCAAAGTCATATGTTGGAAGGCTGCTATCCTCCCCATGTTGATCCTTCCTCAGCGCAAAATCTGAAATGAGAGTTGGTAATGATGATGTTGGGAGAATGTCTCCCTCCTCCTTGAGTCTACCCAAGACTCTCAACATTGTACCATTACCTCCCAATGCCCCCATTCCTCCTATATCCATGAATGGTGCATCATGATGTGTGACATGCCTCACAAAATCTAGATTAGGTGGCCTCCCAGGTGGTTTGCCACAAAACAATAATGTCTCATGGGAGAAAGTCATGTGCATAATAGATGGGTCTACCATGTCCTTGCTTCCACTATGCAAATCCAACTCTGTTTTTTGTATGGAAGCTTCCTGATAATTGGGTATCACTCCTATTAATGCAAGAGTCCCTATGATTGGAGAAATTTCTCCATCCTCACCTTCTGGCGGTGGTTGATCATCTCTTTCTATCCCAACGCTATGACCCCTCTCTGGTTCTTCTTCTTCTTCCTCCTCATCATCTGAGAAGACCTCTATATAGAGTGCCTTTCCTGCTGCACATCTATGTCCGGGTGCCCAAGATTCTTGGAATGTGAAGCAAAGATTCCTTCTCCTCAAATATATTTGGACATCATCACTAAGAGGTGTTTTATTTTGGCTCTCCTTTGAAAGAGGAGCCTTCTCATATTTTCCATTTGATGGAAAAGAGGGATTTTGCTGAAATGTTGCCTTTGCTTTTGGAAAGGCATCTTGTAGATCTCTAGCCCTTCAATGGCATCTTGAAGGGTAGTGGGTTTGGTAGACTTAACTAACCCATGAAGAGGTTCTGCTAACCCATCAATGAACATATAGACCCTTCTTGTTGCAAATAAATCAGGAACCATAACAAAAAGTTTTAAAAATTCAGAAATGTAAGTTTCTGGATTTCCTGATTGTTTGAACTTTGCTAGTCCCATGAATGGTGCCTCAAGATATCTTCTATCAAACCTCTCCACCAACCTCCTTGTGAATGTTGAATATGCAGTCACATTGGCATGACCCAATGTAGAAAAACCATGGAACCACCAATCATGTGGTTCACCCTCAAGGTTCAACACTACTATCTTAATGGCCTCCATCTATGGTACTTTGTTTAGCTAGAAGTAGATGTAAAGATTCTCTACCCATGATTTGGCAGTACATTTATATGACCCATCAAATTTGGTTAAGAAACATTTGCCCATAGTTCGGTGTAGATCATGATTCTGAATGAATCCTCCACCTCTATTATGATGCCTGGGTATCCTATTGTCCTTTATCTGACAGAATTCTTGAAAGCTCAAGTGATCCTTGAATCTATGATATTGAGACTCATACTCCATGAAATAGTCTTCAAGATTTTCTTGTTCTTGAAACCCTTCATTTCCCACTACTAAGAATGTAGGCATTGTAGAGCGCTGGGCAACTTGCTGCTGCTTCACTGGTTGATCACTCCAGTGATGAGAAATGCTGGAGCCTTCACCATGAAGAGATCCTTTAGGGGATTCCTTGTATCTATCCATCCTCATCTCCTTTATTTCTCTAGCAATGTATTTCATAGTTCTAAGAAGGATCTTAGGGAACTACTTCTCTTCATCTTCTCCTGATAAAGGGGTTTTAGTCTTGTCTCTTTATCATTTATATAATCAAACTTCCGGTTCATTCTTCTGAGATTCATCTTCTCTCTATCTGTGAGAGGATCTCCTTCTTCTGATGACATATTGGCTTTTCAAGATGCACAGTCTGAGCCAAGATTATTCTTTGATACCATTGTAATATTCCCAAATGGGGAAAGCAGGAATATAGTGAAAAATACTGGAATAATAGTGTAAAACATCATATAAAAGAAAGAGGCTAATATGGAGACCTTCCATTCATCATAACAGCAACATATATGTGTAAAATAATGTGCCACAAAATGTACAACAAGATATTACAAGCCTCCAATAGATAAAACCCTCAATAGAGGTGCTGCTACTATATATCAAAATTCCGGAAGACTGCTACAATGTAGTCATAAAGTTCACTACTATAGAAAATGAACATACAAAGGTCTATGGATGTTATATGCCTCAAAATATACAACAAATGTAGAGCTAGGCTCAATACAACCTTCGAAAATAACCCCCAAATGGTTTTCAGAAATACACCAATGTACAAGATGGGAATCAAAGCCCTAGGGCTGAAGATTCACTGCAAAAAATAAACTGGAAATATGGGGCTGATCTGATATAAAAAATAATGTAGCCTCCTCCAATAGATCCTATAGATGAAAGGCTGATCCCTTCTCTAGAAAACCTCCTCCCCAAATGGTGTAGTGAAACCACTCTGCAACTCCTCCCTCAAAATAATGCAGTCCAAGACTGAAACTGCGCTATAGGGGAAAATAAATAAGTGGCCTGATGCTAGATGCTAAAAATAAGCTCAAGGGTATTCCTTAATATCCTCCTAATGGAAAGGAACCCTTCTCCACTGAAAATAAGCACTGAAGTGACCTAGATATGTTCTCCATTGCTGCAACCTGCAACACAAATCAACCCTCAACAAGATCTGCGTTGTAGATGAAAGATGAAGCTTGGCCTAAAGCTTGAATGTGGAAATAAAGTACAATGCTCTTCTAAGATGCCTCTCAAGGAAAGAGGTGGGATTTCCGATCAGGAACACCCTGTGCTAAACAACACTACAATCTTAGCTAAACAGCCGAAAAAATCTATATTGTCTCAACAAACCATATATCAAAACATAACATATCATAAGCTGAATAATATGGCTGCCATCCTCTTCATTATATAAGAAATGAGCTTTCTAACCTTAAGCCCCATCCATTTATGACATTACTTCCATGCAAAGAGTCTCTGTCTAAAACTGTGTTGTCCCTCATTGGATGCCACCACTCCATGACAATGTTGTTGATTTGGTCAAAGTTGACAAAGTCAAGGTGTTCCAGCCCCTTTTCACACCTAAGGATGCTCAATTAAGCTACCAAGATGTCCTCCTTTCACATTGTCATTGATTTTATTCATATTAAGGAGATTTATGGATCTCCATTATCCTCTTATTCATTTAACAAGAAAGCAAAAAAAAATTTAATATTCCAACTAGCTCATGGCTAATTGGGAATATTACATTTACTCTTTGCCTCAACCACCAATGTTTCAAATGTCTCCCAAGGGAGAAGATTTCCTTCTGATATCAATAGGATGGAAAACCATCTCTAGTTTTTTTAATCAAATAACACATTAAGTCTCAACACTTCTTCTTTGACTTCCTTCAGCTTTTTCTCTATAGTCTTCTTGTATGAATTCTTCATGATCATCTTGTTGAACTTTAGCACACATCAAGTCCTGTCTTCAATTCCAAAATCCTTCCATTCTTGATCATTTTTAAAATTAATAAAATGAATCAATCTCTTTGCATATAAGGCCCTTCTTTTCAATTTTTCTTTATTTGTGACAATAACACTTTCCAGGTCCCTCACCATATTCTTTTCTTTCCAAACAATGACCAGTAAATCCCATATGTTCTTGACGACATTAATGATATCATTCCAAATAATCTCCCTGGATTGTATAAGGGACAAATTTCTCTTCACTTTTTCATTAGGGGAATTTTGAGGTCTAAAATGAGCCTCCTAAGGAAATAATAAAATAATAGCTAAACCAATAAAATAATATTTATGAATTTGCATTTTACTTTTTTCACCACAATTCATGTAAACATGGTTAAATTAAATTGAAAATATGTATCAATATAAAATTAATAACATAATTGTATTAATGTGACTATAAATAAGAATTATTTTTTCAATAAAATGCCATTATCATTGAACAACTAATGCATTTGTCCTTTGTACTTAAATAAGTGAAAATAAATTATAATTAATTTGAAATTATAATATTAAATAAAATGAGATGAATATATAACTCAAAAATAAATATATGAAAATATACAAATATAATATTTATTGAAAAATGTGTAAAGACATGAAGATTATGTAAAGATATGCATTGTTTCTTTCAAAAAATATGAAATGACTACAATAATATTTTATTCAAAAAGTGTGAAATGACATTTATTATTAGTACTTTACTTTGACTTTAAAAGTACTTAAAGCACTACCATGGTTAACCATGAGTTTTTATCCACCATTGAGAATGTAACAAGTAACTACCTTTAACTCAAACAATGCCACCTCAACCATTGGGGATGATGTCATCCCCTAAAATGTGATTGGTTCTCATAAAGTGAATTTTGATTGTAAATTTTCCTTAGGAGACCCATTTTAGACCTCAAAATTCCCCTGATGTCTTTCAGCTCTTTGATCTCCTAATAGGCATTATGAAAGTCTTAACTATACTTTTCTGCATTGTCCTTGGTCATATGCAACTCATTCTCTATAACCTTGAGCACTTTATAAGCTCCTTCCAAATCCCTATGAGATTTATTTAAACCAATTTATGCCAATCTTAACTCAGTTGAGACTTGAGTTAATTTAGCCGCAGGGTCTTCTTAATTTGATGAAATAACTACTGTAAAAACATGAGAATCAATTATTTTATGCAACATCTCACCTGTGTCTTTTATTTTAGCAATTATCCTTGGCCAGCAGAGATTGCAATAGCTACTATTTCTCTGTCTCCACTTGGGATACTTCAGTAGCCATAAGATGCTCACCTGTTGGAAGCTTAAGCGTCTTCTTCAAACTATGAATTTCAGATTCAACAGACTGTAACAGTTTCTGAATTGATGGTCTCTCTTCAGAATCAACACCAACTTTAACAATTATTTTCTTCAATTCCTCATTCTGCGTGGAATAATCTCTTGAGTTAGCTTTTTCCAACTTTAACTATTTGATCACTTTTCGCAACATGTTTTTATCTTTGGAAGCAACTGAAGTAGTCTCATTCAAATCATTAAAAATTAAATATCATATTTTGATATGTAAATTAATCTTATCAGGAAGCGGAATTATCTTAGCATCCACTATTAAGTTAAGAGTTTTGAAAGTAGAAGTAGAAGTCACATTCATGGCTGAAGGATGAGAGAAAGATATCTTCAGTTGATCCTTTTATAAGTCCATTTCTATCAATAATCTTGCTGCTCAAGGGAAATTCGAGCCTTAGACTAAGACTCAATGTTTTCTCTTATCCTTTTATTTCATCCTTTAATCTGTGAGAAAACTTTCTTAAAGTTTGATAGAGAGTCATGAATTGAACCCTCTGGAAGAGGAGATGAGGGAGTACAAGAGATATCTCCCAATTG